>LZPO01028087.1:0-15672 GCA_001675575.1 Neotoma lepida | reverse complement strand
TGTTGTTTTGCATTTAGTTGTTATTTTGCAGCACTGCGGTTACCGTGCGAGAAAGGGTCACGAGGCAGGACAAAATCCAGTATCAGAGCTTTATTAGAAAGTGGGGGTGGAGAAGATGGCGGGGAAGAGAGTTAGAGAGAAAGAGACAGAGAGAGAGACAGAGAGTGCGTGCGGCCGCATGGAGAGAGAGAAGAAGAGAGAGACAAGGAGAAGGAGGAAGAGGTGGGATTTCCTTTGCACATGCGCGAAGTGCGAATGTGAAGTCACTTAGCTGGGGGAGTGGCCAGGAATTCCAACAATCAGAAGGCACATCCATCCTCTACCACACTTGCGGAGAATTTTTGAAAGGCAGAGCGTGTAAGAATATGAACAGGCATCTGAGCTAATCATCCCTCTTGGGAAAAACAGAGAGATAAATCCTTCAATGCCACCTGACTGAGACTTGGAGATGAGATGTGAGAAAAGCTGGGGCTGTTAAAATTTCATTAGACAGTCCTGCCAGATTGTTACCAAAGGACTTCAAGGGTGTTCTTAACTTCATCAACTGCAGATTGAGTATTAGGGGAATAAACAGCACACAAGATGCAATCTTGTCCCTTTAGCTAACAGTACACAGAAAGGAAGACACACAAGAAGATGTCTTAATGTTATATTCTATGGTGGGAATGCTGAGAATTTAGTCAGGGTATAGAGGAGGAGAGCTGTCGGACTAAGAAAGGCCATCTAAAGAGAATAGTTGTGTCTTTACATAAAAGTGATCATCATTGTAAGTGACCATCTGACTTCATAAGTGAAGTCTTAATGAGCTGCTTAGACTCTGGGGACTAAGGAGATGTAGGCAGAAGACAGAGGGAGCAATGTAAATGCTGCAAGCCGCAGGAAAATGTACTGGAATTCAGTTGTGACAAAAGCTACTACCTGGAAGGTCAAGGACTTTTCCAGGGCTCAAGCATGGCTTAAGGAGTCTTGGTGATATTTTAGCTTTTGTACATACATTAGCCGGTTCCTGAAATGATTTTCTTGTATGCTATGTATGCTTCCAAGAACTCTTAACAGTGTATGGATCTGAAATACTTCTCAAGCATCCTAGGCCATAAAGGCAAACAGTCTCCTGAATTAAGGTAAACACCCTTCCAGAGACACCATGCTAGGTGCATAGCCTTGTTTCTTGTGCAAATGAAGCTCAGACTCTCCCTTTCTCTCACAAGTCAAGTGACATTCCAGAGCAATTGACTCAAAAAAAAAAAGGTGGGGGATTGGCATACCAGGTGCAGTGAAGGAATGAGGCAGGGTTCCTAGTGTGAGAGCAGAGTTGCCCAGCTCGAGGAGAAAGCAACAAGGCAGAATTTTTTGCTGATGGTAGGTGGGTTGGGTTGGGGAGGAGAGTAGGAGAGGAAGGGATGAAGATGGATGGAGGAACGGATGGAGAAGGTGAGGTCGAGATGAAAAGAGCTTAGTTAGGACTAGGACAGTGAGAGGACAGGAGGAGAAAGGACAGAGAGGAGCTAAGTATAAGAATGGAAAAGAAACTGTGTAGAGAGAGAACTGACTCAGAAGAATAAAGTGTATAGACTAAAGAGTTTTGTGTACATAGATTTACAGTGAACCCCTCAGATTAATCTACCACTGGTAGTGTCTCTTCTGGAACTCTGGGTGAAGGTTATTGAGGGGCAGGACCCCAATAGTCTTCCTTACATAAGCAGGGGTACTGAAACATGTGTCCTGTGCTGGAGAGTTGAAGGCACAAGGGCCAATCTACAGCAGTGATAGAGCAGATGTTCAAGAAGGCCCAGGAAGATCATAGGAGGTCTTATGGTGCTACATGGAGATAGTCGTTTTCATCCATCACCACCACCACTACCACTGTCACTGTCACCATGACCATCACTATCACCATCATCATCCATCATCACCCCTACTGTCACCCTCACCATCATCACCACCACCACCATTGTCACTGTCACCATGACCATCACCATCATCACTACCACTGTCACCACCATCACCACCATGACCCTCACCACCACCACCACTGTCACTGTCACCATGACCATCACCATCATCACTACCACTGTCACCACCATCACCATCATGACCCTCACCANACCATGACCATCACCATCATCACTACCACTGTCACCACCATCACCATCATGACCCTCACCACCACCACCACTGTCACTGTCACCATGACCATCACTATCACCATTATCAGCCCCACTGTCACTGTCACCATGACCATCACCATCATCAATCACTACCACTGTCACCACCACCATCATCACCACCACCACCCCTGTCACTGTCACCATGACCATCACCATCATCACTACCACTGTCACCACCACCACCACCATCATCATCACAGCTAGTGTCACTGCCACCACCACCAATCTATTAGTGATGTCTTCTCTGAATGATGGCATGTTTCCTAATTTAACAGTTTCCTAATCTTAGCAGTTCTTAATAAAGACACTACTACTACAATTATTAATTCCAACCTCCTCTTTAGGAAAAACATTCAGGAGGCAGTGTTGGCAGTGGCTGGCTTCCAGGGCCATCTTTCCCTAACACAATTGTTACAAAGCAAAGATTTCCATTTACTCTCAGGAGCCAAGAGCAAGCCTCAGATATCAGATAAATGCCAACTGTCATCTGTGATTTCTGTGGCTCCTGTGATGACTTGTTATCATTTCTTGCTTCCCCTATCTTTTTTTATCTTTGTATCTGTCCCAAACAGCTTCCAGATATGAAGCCTTGATAGGAGGAGAAAGAGTAGGGGAGAGTGAGAAACTAGCCATTTTCCAAGCCACATCTGAAAGCTAAAAGGGAATCAGTGCTGGGGCACACGAAGCCCAGGGTGAGAGGACACAGAATTAAAAGTGAGGCTGGTTACCAGTCACAACACATTCTAAGCACTACCAGGATATGTCCAGCCTTTTGGTAGTAAGAAATAATGCTGTCACCCACAAATGTGTTAAGGCTACGTTCATAGCTATCCTGGGATGCAAGCAAATCAGACATGCCTGAGTAGCTAGAACCTTGAGGCAGGTTAGCAGATTGACTTGTTTCCTGTTTGCAGGTGCTTTTCCCTCTACATCATGTCAGCTACTCATGCCTGTGTGATGCATGGGGACTTTACCAGAAACAGCTCTTCTGAATGTTTTCATTTCAATATCCCAGTCTAAGACCACAACTTTCTCTCATTCTAGAGCTTTCAGTTGTCATTCCTGCCACACAGAAGCTCTTCAGTCTCTTTACCTCTTCCCTAGGAACCAGGATGGTAGCAGGGAGGAATATGCTAGCTCTTTGTGGTCAGTAAGTGGTCTCTAGTCTCAATCATGGGGACTCCATCCCATAATCACTTACCGAGGACCTTGTATCATTATGCTGTCACCTTGGGTGTTAGATCTCAGTGAAGAACTTGAGGGAAAGGAACATACACTGTAGCAGCTCTTTCTCATTCTTCATGTAATAATCTAAACAATTCCCAGGCCTCAGGGGACACACTTGCCTTGCACTTTATAACAGGAATAAAATATCATCAGTGGTTATCCTCTGAGCTTGTTGTTACTATGTGGAAGAAGCCACGGGGAGCTGATCATGTCCTTTCATTCTCTCTTTTCTGGGAGCAGTGCCTCTGAAAAGATACTTCCTGAGACCAAGAACAGCTGGGAAGGATTGTATACACCTGGTGTGTATACAGAAGGCTGTTACTAGTGGAACTCTTAGATGATATTCTAATGACTCTGTTTTCTATGAGGGGCCATCAACAGCCCCGATCTTGTTGAGGGTGTGTAGGAGAATGTTTTAACTTTTCCCACCCGGCTCCCGCCAGGCTCCCACGGCTGCTCTGACCCCAGTAAACACACAGAGGCTTATATTAATTTCAAATTATATGGCCTAATGGCTCAGGCTTCTCATTAGCTAGCTTTTACACCTTAAATTAACCCATTTCTATAAATCTATACTTGCCACATGGCTTGTGGCCTTTCAGAATCTTTACATTTTGCTTGTCCTGTCCGAGGCTAGCAGCATCTGTCCAGTTTCTTCTCCTCTCTCCCTCTTGTTAGAATGTCCCACCTAACCTTATTCTGCCTCACCATTGGCCAACAGCTTTATTTATCAACCAATCAGAGCAACACATATTCACAACATACAAAACAACATCACCATCAAGGGTCTCCTATGGGAAATCAATGCTGCTCTGACTAAAATGGCAGTAGCTACCTTATGCCCTCTTTCTCCTTTGGACTCCTACAGTTGCCCCATCTCTCCTGGCATTTTATGTTGCCCTCTTTCTCACAGGGTCTACCATCACTGTTTAAGCCTACTCAGGACTTCCCACCGTAAGAAATCTTTTCATAGCCGTACTGTGGACTGAGTTGTGACTGGGACACCCCACCCCCATTATGTATGAAGTGCTAACCTCTGCTGTCATGGCATTTAGAAATGTGAGTCTGAGGTGGTAATTAAGCTTAGATGAGGTCATGAGGATGCAGCTCACATAGTAGGATTAGTGCCATTGACAAGAAAAGTAGAAGGGGACTGGCGAGATGAATTAGTAGATAAAGGCACCTGTTGCTAAGCCTGAGAACTTGAGTTAGATCCCTGGAACCCACATGGTAGGAGAAAACCAACTCCTGTAAGTTGTCCTCTGACTACTTGATCATGTGTGTGCACATGTGCGACACACATACACAAAATCAATGTAATTTAGAACAAAGAAGAAAAAGGAAGCGACCAGAGCCCTCCCTTCCACACTGAGGGGACACAATGATAAATCATCTCCAATTTAGGAAGAGCTCTCGTGGTGGCCAGTCACACTGGCACTGTGGCCTGGGCCATATGGCCTCAAGAGTGAGAACCATATTTCTGTGGTTTGATCCCATCAGCTTTGTTACATCAGCACAGGCTTGTCAGCATAACCCCCAAATCGCTCCAACTTCTGCCCTAGTTCTTGTTACCCTTTATAAATAAACCAGTTAAGATACTTAGTCTCCTTTTCCACTCTACACACATACAATTCCCCCAATATTGTAAAATAAAAATAGTCCTGAAGAAGAAAATGTAAGGCAGTCATACCAGCTGTCACAGTACAATGACTGATACGGTCTGTCCAGTGAGGAAAACTAATGTTACACAAATAATTGCTCAATAGTTATTTAATTATAATGGAATTGTGTGTCATAATAGAGAAGAGCTGGTGAATATTGAGAAACTCTTACATTTACTCGTCTGCTGCCTAGTTTTACGTCAACTTGACATAAGCTAGAGTCATCAGAGAGGAAGGAGCCTCAATTGAGAAAATGCCTGCATAAGATCGGGCTGTAGGCAAGCCTGTAGGCATTTTCTTAATCAGTAATTGATGGGGGGGATCCTAGCCCATTGTAGGTGGTGCTATTCTTGGGCTGGTGGTCCTGGGTCCTATAAGAAAGTAGGCTGAATAAGCCATGAGGAGAAAGCCAGTTAGCAGCACCTTTCCATGGCCTCTGTATCAGCTCCTGCCTCTAGGTTCCTGGCCTGCTTGAGTATCTGTCTTGATTTCCCTCAGGGATGGACTATGATGTGGAAGTGTGAGCCAAATCAACCCTTTCCTCCGGAAGCTTTTGGTCATGGTGTTTCATCACAGCAATAGAAACCCTAACTGGGACACCCAGCTTGTTTAAAGCACAAAACAGAAGGGTGTCCTTTGAGAAGTGACACTCTACCAGAATGTGAAGTGTGACTGAAGGATGAGTGCAATTCCAGAATTGACCTACAGCATGAAAGGTTTGAGTTGGAATGTAACGTATTTCTGAGTTGTTGAGACATATCAGAAGGCTGGAGCAAGGTGGAGTGGCTGAATGTGGACAGAAATAGGCAGAGCCCAAAAGATAATGCTGTCGACTTTGACCTCTCTCTCTCTCTCTCTCTCTCTCTCTCTCTCTTCTGTTGAGACAGGATCTAACTATGTAGTCCTGGCAGGCCTGGAACTCACTATTTAGACCAGAATGACCTCAAACTTACAGAGATCCTCCTGCTTCTCCCTCCCAAGTGCTGGGATTAAAGACGTGCACCATCATACCTGGTCTGGTCATTATCTTAAGATCAGTAGAGCCAACAAAGGTTGAGAACAGGAGTCAAGAGACAACATTTGCACACAAAGACTAACCTCCATCTGTCAATGGGGTGGGGTTGAAGAGAATGGAGCAGATGATAAAAAGCCTCATCAACAATAATTAAGGGTTTCCCCAGGGAAGTCTTTGAGACAACAATACCATAATGCCCGACCAGAAGGTTGGGCAAAGGAAGTAATTTAGCAGCCTGTGCTTGCACACATTAGTCCTCAGCATGAAGAGTGGAAAGTCCCAGCATTGCTGAAGATGATCAGAGGATTCCTCCTCACACCAGGGTCTCTGAATCTATTTTGTGTTGGTATCAGTGAGTCTCTGGCTTCCTGGGTCATCCGTATTGAATCTTTCCCACGACGGTCACCCTGGGAGTCAGCACAGCAGATGGTGGCACTCAGACTGCAATGGGAAAGTGGAAGCCTCTCTGCTCTTTTCTGGGCCTCCCTCACCAGCAAGGGAGCTTGAAACTCTAGAGCAGTGGTTCTCAACCTTCCTAATCTGCATCCTTTAACACAGTTCTTTCTGTTGTGATGACTCCAACCATAAAAGTATTTTCGTTGCTACTTCCTAACTGTAAATACCTGTGTTTTCCTATGGTTTTAGGTAACCCCTAAGTGAAAGGATTGTTTGACCCCCAAAGGGGTCGTGACTCACAGGTTGAGAACTGCTGCTCCAGGTCAGCTGGTTTAAAGCCTTCCATTAGGAGCCTGTGGGAAGGTGCCTGCATATCTTATTTATTCACATAAGCACTATTAATGTTATCTACTCTAGTTATTGTAGTGAGAGATGGATGATAGCATCCTCTAGGCTGGGAAGCAGTGTGAAGTCACACAATATTCATCATCTATTGTCATCCTAAGCAGTGGCTACCTGGGTACTGAAGAATGCTGAGACTCAGGGCTGTGTGCATTCCCATCTGCTCAAGTGACTTGCTCCCCTGACACCCTGAGCTCCATGGGTCTGAACTACGGCTTAATCTGGCATAGACACTGCACTTTTTTCTTTTGCTCATTCACTCATTCATTCAATAAACATATACTGAGCGGTGAATACTCACCTAGATAGGAATGAAGCTGTAAGTAAAATTAAGTCCCTTCTTTTATAATGCTTACATTGTGCTGGGAAAGGCAATACATATCAGCCAGTTAATTTATTTTAGTGTATATCTGAAAAAACACCACTGTGAAGGTTCGGTGACCACCTTTCTAGACATTTATCTCTATATACATTGCCTTTCCACACAGACATTTATATCAGTAAAATCAAACATTTGCCCTGTTTCAACTCAAGAAATTATTAAGGAAATCTTCCCAGTGTTTGAGTCCTATCAGAAATTAAGCTAATGCCAAGAATATTTATCTTGTAAATTCATTGGCTAAAATGTACTTAACCTTCTCTCATGAGCCTGTATACTATTTTCTTTCCTGTTCTCTTTTCCCAACCTGAGAAAGCTCTTTCAGTTGCAAACAGATATTCACATGCCCTTAAACCTCACTTGCTTTATGTATGTGTTCATATGTAAGAAAAGCTCTGCCAAGGAACCCTTATTTACCATTGCTGGGAAGGTAAACTTGTATAGCCTCAGTGGGAAATCAGTGTGGATGTTCCTCAAAAAGCTAAAAATGCAGCCATCATATGACTCAGCCATATTACTCCTGGGCATATACCAAAGGACTCCATACCTTATGCTGGAGATACCTACACTCCTGTGTGTGTTGCACCTCTGTTCACAATAGTGAGGAAGTAGAACCAGCCTAGACGTCCATCAACTGATGAGTCAATAATGAAAATACAAGACATATACATAATGGAATTCTTGGAGTCATAAAGAAAAGTGAAATCATGATATTTGCTATAAAATGGGTACAAATGGAAATCATATACTAAAAAAAGACAGAATTAGAAAGACAAACAGTGAATACTTTCCCTTAAATATAGAACAGAGATTTAAAATTATATGTTTGTGTACTTTTGGATGTACACATGTAGGTTATGAAACTATAAAGAAAATGAGAAGGGAGGTAGAGATATGGAACTGAGATTTAAAATTATATATTTGTGTGCTTTTGGATGTACACATGTAGGTCATGAAACTATGAAGAAAATGAGAAGGGAGGTAGAGATCTCAAGGGATGTGGGAAATAGAGTGTGTAGTGGGCCAAATGTAATTAGCAAGCAGGAGACTAAGCAGGAAGAAAAGGGACAGTGCCGAGGAAAGCACACCGGACAGTAGAGAGGGGAGAGAGTGAGAACAAAGTATAATGGCTCACCTGTGTGAAGACTCCCTGAGGAGACCCATTACTTTGTATACTAGCCTACAAAATGTGGAGATTTCTCAAAAAAATAAAACTACAACTACCATAAACCCTGGCTATTTCAACACTGGCCACCTACCCGGAGAACTCCAGCCCTACCATAAAGATATTTGCACTCCCATGTTTTTTGCTACTTTATTCACCATGGTGAGGAACTGGAATCAACCTGGATGCCCAACAGACAATGAATGGATAATGAAAAATTGATATCTATGTGTATGAATACTATTCAGCTCTAAAGAAAAAATACAATCACAAAATTTACAGGAAAATGGATGGACTTAGAATGTAAAATATTAAGTGTGGTCATACAATTGCAAAAAGAAAAAACCTGCATGGTCTCCCTCATATGTGGAACTTAGTCAGTGATATACATATATCAACACGTAGGAAAGAGAACAAGAAAAGCTAAGTAGAAGATGAGGAAAGACTGAGCTCTGGTAATGGGCGGGAGGCTATGAAGGAGGCTAGCCAGCTAATTGTTTCTGTAGTTCTAACTCTTATGGAGGTGGGTCGGTGTATAAAATACACCTGATAATGAAAGTGTAAAAACTACTGTGATGCTCCACATAAAAGCGCCCATCATAGATGGATATTCTAACTGTTATAGACATTCATTGAGATGTATAGACTTTGGATTTGGTTAATTCCAGTGTGTAATGTTTTTTATTTCCAAAATTTGTTTTTTTTTCAAGACAGGGTTTCTCTGTAGCTTTGGAGCCTGTCCTGAAACTCACCAGGCTGGCCTCGAACTCACAGAGATCCATCTGCCTCTGCCTCCTGAGTGCTGGGATTAAAGGTGTGCACCACCACTGCCCAGCTATTTCCAATTTTTTTAATGATAAAGTTTTTTTTTTTTTTTTTTTTTTTTTTTTGAGACACAGTCTCACTATGTAGCTTTGGCTGTCCTGGAACTCACTATGTAGACTAGGCTGGCCCAGAACTCACAGAGATCTACCTGCCTCTATCTTCAAAATGCTGGGATTAAGGGTGTGTGCCACCATGCCTGCCCTAATAAAGGTAATTTTAAAAAATTAATAGGAAGAAAAGCTTTCTCTAAATACATACCACTCTGGTAAATAGGTTTAGAGATTTGACTTCAAAAATTCAGGTAATAAAAGAAAAAGCTAATAGGGAGGTGAAGGCAGGAAGATCAGATGTTCAAGATCATTTCCAGCTACATAGCATGAGGAGAGCCACTCTGTGTGTGTGTGTGTGTGTGTGTATGTGTGTATATGTGTATGTGTGTGTGTATATGTGTGTGTGTATGTGTGTGTATGTGTGTGTGTTGGTTGTTTTTTACTTTTTTGCTCTTTTGTTCTTTTGGGGGGTCTGCCACCCAGCTCCCAAATAAAGTACACATGGAGGCTTATCCTTAATTATAAATGGTTGGCCTTAGCTTGGCTTGTTTCTTGCCAGCTTTTCTTAAATTATCCCACCTATCTTTGGCCTCAAGACTTTATCTTTCTCTACTGTATACCTTTTCTTTCCTTCTTACTCTGTGTCTGGCTATATAGCTGGGTGGCTGGGTGGCTGGGTGGCTGGGTGGCTGGCCCCTGACGTCCTCTTCTCTGTATTCTCTCACTCTTTCTTCGTCCTTCTTGCCCCTCCCAGGTCCTCCTCTTATTTATTCTCTCTGTCTGCCAGCTCTGCCTATCCTTTCTCCTGTATTACTATTGGCCATTCAGCTCTTTTTTTTTTTTAAGACCATCAGGTGTTTTAGACAGGCACAGTAACACAGCTTCACAGAGTTAAACAAATGCAACATAAAAGACACATCTTTGCATCATTAAACAAATATTCCACAGCATAAACAAATGCAACACATCTTAAAATAATATTCTACAACATATGTGTGGTGCTGCAGCATAAGCTCAGGGCTTTGTGCATAGGCAAGCACTTTAGCACTGATTTAGGTCCCCAGCCTTAACCAACACAGTATACAAC
The DNA here is from genome assembly GCA_001675575.1 of Neotoma lepida. Classification (NCBI taxonomy): domain Eukaryota; kingdom Metazoa; phylum Chordata; class Mammalia; order Rodentia; family Cricetidae; genus Neotoma; species Neotoma lepida. The sequence continues at coordinate 5,297 of LZPO01028087.1, read as the reverse complement.
AAGTATGAACATAAAGTTTACATTGTAGTGAATGTTACAAGCAATCTGGAGTTGTTTTATGGCATAGGGTGAATATGCATGGGTTATATGCAGGCTGCATCACTTTATATAAGGGAACTGGGCATCTGGATTTGGGCATCCTCGGAGGTCCTGGAATCAATTCTGCTCAGACATCCTAGTATGGTTTGACACATGTATCGTGTATCACGTTGTCCAATATGCAGTTATAACTTGTTGATATCCTATTGAAAAAGAAAAAAGAAAAGCCTTCCTGGAGCAGCACCCTGGGGACTATATCCCTGTCCACCCTTGTTGTGCTTACATTCTTCAAATACAGACCTGAACGGAGTAGAATTCAAGCCATCTGACTGTTATGAGTGAAAGTCACCACAGACTGAAAAACCATGGAGGAGGAGCTGGGCAGTCACAGAGCAGGCTTGGGGAGGAGCTGAGATAGACCAGGTTTCCTCTGCCGTTGACACATCCTTTCACAGGAGGGAATTTGCTTTTATCAATTACTCTGTTGCCTTTCTCTGACAACCTAGACTCTACTGTGCATGTGAGTTTCCTGCGTGTGTTATTAAGTGCAGTAGTCAGGTCTGGGGTGGGCCAGAAGTGTACATTTCTAACATGACCCCTTAGCCATTGGAGACTACTGTTCGTGGATCATGTGGGAGCAGCAGGTGTGTGTCCCTTTCCCCCTTCTCCATAGCTCCCTGCACTGCCAAGTTTCCTTCACCTCAGAGTCTCCTGTCTCCATTTAAGTGGCTTCTGTCCCTGGGTCAGAGTTTACTCCTCTATGTCCTTTCCAGAAACCATCTATGACAATACCTTCATCTCCACCTATGGGCTTCAACCACACCCTCACATCAGCACCACCTTGAGACACAGTCAGCATCTTTGAGGCCAATGTCATGTGCCAAACCAACTGCAATTTCTGAAGGCCGAGCCTAGGCATAAGTATTTAACATTACCCAGTGACTCCCTTATGCAGTCAAAAGTGGTAATTCTAGATGAATCACCATTTTTAGCCAAAGTATCTCACATTGAATTTCTTTGAAACTATATCAACTACAGTACAGTTGATCTATTTTAATTCTCATTCAGTTTCCAAGACTATATCAACTACTTATTTCTTGAGAAAAAAAATTAAATAACTGGAAAATCTGCATGCTAACTTAGTTACAGAAAGCTTAATACTATCTTATAATGTTTGAAGTACCACTGAATTGTATACTTTGAAATAATTTTGTTACGTAATTTTACTTTGATAAATATGCAAAAAAGGAGAAAACAAAACTTTATTGGGAGATAATTCAAATTTTCTTAACATATAAAACAATTCAAACGAAGCATGTAGACCACATGTTCTAGAGTATCTGGCTGTGTTGTGAGTAGGGAGGGACTCCTCCAATCAAAAGACCACTCTAAAAACAATGAGATTTCTGGCCATTTTTATACCACAGAATCTGTTCTTTCTAGTTACAGGTAGAAGAAGAGATAATTATTTAACTTAAGAGCAGATATATGACTTGGGCCAATCACATACTCTTGAGATATTGAATTAATAAAACTCAAAAACCAAGGTGAGTTGGTATGAAGAACACTAGACATTTGAAATCACATTCAGGGCAGAGTTCAAAAATTAAGCCATGCATAAGCCAAATTATAGCACACAGAAATTATGACTAAATACAACAAAAGATGGGTCCACATAAGTAGCACATATGTAACCAGATGGAAAGGTGGTTCATAAATACACATCCAGGCCAGGTGTGAAACACACCTGTAATCCTAGTCATTGAGAGGCAGAGACAGGAGAGCAAGGGTTCAATGCCAGCATGGGCCACATAGCTAGACTCTGTGTCAAAAAGCCAGGAGAGGGCAGGGACAGTGGCACACATCTTTAATCTCAGCATTTGGGAGGCAGAGGAAGGTGGATCTCTGTGAGTTCAGGGTCAGTCTCGACTACATAACAAATCCCAGGATAGCCATGGTCACACAAATCCCCAGAGGTAATTTTACCGTGTTCTCTGCACTCCTAACAGATTCCTTCTTGGCACCCTCAAAATCAAATGACGGTAATTCCTCTACAGAATCCTTCCTTCCCCTCTTCAACTCCTTCCGGACTCTTCAGCTTCCAGGGACTAAGTAACTGGATTGGAACCATTTATTCTTTCATTATTTGTTGTGTTTTTATTTATTCCTCTGGACGCACTTCAGCTATTACTTTCCAATATTCCATTACAACCCAGTTTCCCCAACTCCATTGTAAATACTATGCTACACATTTCTGGATAATTTCTTTCACTGTACATGTTTGACTTGACCAGCAGAATGCAAACCTATGTGGTCAGGGATTCTCCTCCTTAATTTTTCTTTTGTAATAAGAATGGTGCTTTGTACAATGAAAGTGCATCACCTGTGTTCGTGAAATGATTGAGGGAACATATACTTATGACATCATGACTTTTTTTTTTTAAGACAGAGTCTAATGTATCCCAGGCTGGTTTGAACTTACTATGTAGCCAAAGCTGACTTTAAACTTCTTACCATTCTTATCTTCTGTATAGGCTTGCACCGCCATGCCTCATCATTTTTATGTAATACTGAGGATTGAACCTAGAGTCTCATGCATACTGAGTAGGCACCCTCCCAACTGAGCCACACGTCCCTTTCATGATTTTTAGACAGTTTAACAGTGCTAGAAGCATCTCTGATGGCCTGTGTAGCATGGTCTAAGAGTGCCTGGAATGGTTGCCTATCACTGTTGTAACCAAAATCTCATAAAGAATGAGTCTCTAGTTTCATCTCTTAATTAAAAATTGAGCATTACTACCTACGTCATCATTTTCACAGCACTGTCTCACTTCCTCTCTGTCCCACAATGACCTGGTGAAGCAGGATGCCTCCTTACAGTGAAAGTGAAACCCAGCACAGCTCTGTAAGGCAAGGTGATTGACTGAGGTGTCTACAGGTGTGTAACTGAGGAACCAGGATTAGAATCTGGGATTAGAGCTTAGCTGTTATGAAAATGCTCATCACCATCTTGGGGCCAGTTTTATTGACTTAGAAGCAGGTTATTCGAGGGAAAAATAACTCCAGGCAGGGGAAGAAATCTAGAAACAAGAACCAACGGCAAGGGGAGAGAGCTGCTGTTCCTGCCACGCCATTCTTTTCTCCTGACTCCTGTAGTCCTCTGCTATCCACCACGAAGGGAGAGAAAGATGCTCCAATCATTCAGTGCTCTGTTATAGTTCAAGTTCACTCAAATTCATAAATCTTGATGCTATTCTCTCATTCCAAAAGCCCAGGTTAGACCAGAAACAAGTTGAGGGGGCATTCTTTACCAACCTGGACCTCAATATTTAGTAAAGATAGGTGGTAACTAGATGCACAAGAATTATCACACAGGAATCCATGCTCATATATAAATGTACTTATTCATTAGCTCTGAGGGTCCACTATGTTCCAGGCAGTGTTCTGAGTACAAAACATACAGTGATCAAAAGCCTTTGTCTCAGCCCTGTCCTTGTGGCTCTTCCATTTTATTGGAAAGGATAAAGACACATATGATAGATAGTGCAGCTTCAGATAATTGTATGTGGTCTACATATGACACTTGCCCGTAATCCTAGCACTTGAAAGGTAGAAGCACAGAGAACTGAGCATTTGAGGCCAGCCTGGGCTACACATTACACTGTAGCCTAGGTTGGCCTTAAACTCTAGATCCTTCTGCCTCAGCCTTCCACAGGGTGGCATGACAAGGAGTGTACTATCATGCCTTGCTTCATGAAAATGGGTCCTGAAGAAGGAAAAAAGACTAAATTAGAATGACATAATACAAAAGAAGTTATTTGGCTATGATGAAATTAATGAGAAATCATAAATCACTTACTAGGAAGTTCGAGAAATTCACAAAAACATGGAAATTAACTAAAACATTCTTAAATAAACAGCAGGCTGAAGAAGAAATCAGAGTAATCTAGAATGTACTTGGAAATGAATGAAATTGAAAGCACAATTTATGAAACAATTCAACTTATACAGAGAAAGCTACCCAGAAATACACCTGAATAACTCATAGTTCAAAGAAGTCAAAAGGAAAAGCATCAAATATCTTAAACTAAATAAAAATCAAGGCACATTGATCTCGGGAGAGATGGCTCAGTGATTAAGAGCACTTGCTGCTCTTGCAGAGGACCTGCTCAAAACCACCTGTAACTCCAATTCCAGGGGTTCTGATTCCTTCTTTTGGTCTCCATGGGCACCAGACACTCATGTGGTACACAGACATAAATGCAGGCAGAAAACTCATTCACACAAATAAAAATGGATTAATCTTTAATAAAAATTCAAGGCACATTTAAAGTTTCTGGGGTGCCACTATAGTAGTACCCAGGGAGAAAGTAAGTCAGTAAAATTCATAGGCTAGACAATCAGAATTCTAAGTCATAACCTCTGCGTTAGAAACTAGAACAAAGGGCAAATGAAATCCATGGTAGAAGAAATCATATAACAAAGATTCCAACAGACAATAATGAGCAACTGTGAGGAAAATAAAAATAAAAACACAGAAAAGCTCCTAGCCATACTGATTAGAAGAAAAGGAACCCAGAGAATCAATTGCCAATGTTAAGAAGGAGAGAGATGCATCATTACAGCTTTCCCAATTATTAATTGGGTAATAATAAGAAATTATGAATGTCGTCATTCCAGTAACTTCAACTTAGATACATTAGGCAAAATTCTTGAAAGACACTTTATTAAAGGTAACTAGATAAGAAACAGGCAGGACAGACACATATCTACTAAAGAAAACTAGAGTTAAAAGCTAATTTTAAAAAGAATTTGCAGGTACAAATGCTTTTAGCTTAAATAATATTTAACAAATACCACTTTTTACACAGTTCCTTCTAGAGGGATAAGAGGACAGAATAACTCTCGGTCCTTAAAGTCTGTGCTGCTCAATCCTAACACCAGGCAAAGGTATTTTAAGATAGAATCAAAACCCTGCCTCTCAATATCTATCATTAACATCCCTGCTAAATTCTTCGTTTTCAGCAAGTTGATCCAATAAAATATATTTGCAAGCAGATGGTACCTATCTGAAGGAATGCAGTCACATTTACTTTAAAAGTTAACCAATTAAAACAAGAAAACTCTGGCTTGGGTGTTTTTTTAACCCCAGCACTCTGAGGCAGAATTAAGCATATCTTTGTAAGTTTGAGGTCAGCCTGGTCTACATAGTGATACCCAGGCCAGCTGGGGTTACATAGTGAAACCCTTCCTGAAAA
>LZPO01028086.1:28388-39361 GCA_001675575.1 Neotoma lepida | reverse complement strand
CTGGAACTCACTCTGTAGCCCAGGTTGATGTGAACTCGAAGAGATCCCCCTGCCTCTGCCTCCTGAGTGCTGGGATCAAAGGTGTGCAGTACCACTGCCCGGCTACAGATTTATTTCTTAATAAAAAACAAAATTTAAATTTACTTCAGCTCTTTAACAGTATTTTTGTTAGCCAAGCGAAAGGTATGCGGAGAACAACTGAAATGTTATTTCCACTGAATGTCTGGCAAGTGTTGAAAAATGGATTTTGATTGTTTAGAAATCAAATCACATCATTAAAATACATTAAAGATTTAAATAACACCTTGGAGTGATTTGAGTGTAAAATACTGCATAGAAAAGAAGTCAGTTAAATTGCAAAGTATATATTTATATGAAAACTGACTCTACTTAATTTCCTTCCGGTCTTAATAAATGGTTCCTTTTATCAGTGTTTTTCCTCTTTTAAGCTGCTGAGGAAAATACGTGTTTCATTTCACACAAACTGTGAAGGCTTTTTTAGCCTTTATCTGGAGACATGGCTCAGAGGTTCAGAACTCTTCTACTTTTCCAGAGGACCATGGTTCAGTTCTCAGCATCCATGTCACAACTGGATTCAACATCAACGCTCTCTTCTGGCCTCTTCAGAAACATACATATGTGACAAATCTAAACACCTAAATAAAAAGAAGTCTTAATTAAAAAAAAATATTTTTGATTAGTGTATGTGCCTGTATGGGGATATATGCACGTGAGTGTCCATGGAAGCCAGAGCCATCGGATACACCTGGAGCTGGAGTTACAGGCTGTTATGAGCTGCCTGATGTGGGTGCTGGGAATCAAAGTTGGATCCTCTGCAAGAGGACTCTTAATCACTAGGCCATGTTTCCATGTTCTCAAAATAATCTTTAAAAAAATCAAGATGGTAGTATTGTGGAAAGGTAAGCCTGAGAGGAGTTATCTCCCTGATGAAAACCAAAATCAAACGTGGAAAATAGAGGTTTATTTATTCTACTGTTGGACAGTTTTTCTAAGGTACCTTGGATTTCTAAGGGTCTCACCAGGCAGAGGATTCCTCCTGTTGCTCTTCACCATCCCCACTCCTTCCTGTCCCCTAAAATCTCAAGCATTCAGTGTAGTATACAGCGAAGCAACATGACCACCACCTGAGAGCTTGTCAGAAATGCAGAACCTAAGGTTGGGGTGTAGTACAGTTAGTAGAGTGCTTGCTTGGCATGCACAAGGCCCTGGGTGTAATCACCAGTACTGCATAAAATCAGGTGTGGCTCTTGTAATCCCAGAACTCAGGAGGATCAGCAATTCAAGGTCATTCTCCATTTAAGGCCAGCCTGGACTACAAAAGAACCCATGGGGAGGGGGTTAAATTATATAAACCAAGAAAGGAAGATAAACAAATCCACAAAACATTGACTTAAACGGAAATCTCTTTTTTTTTCTGGCTAAGATCACTGGGGAATAAGACAGGACAAAACATGCATGTGTATGTGTTTCTGAACAATTTTTTTGTTGTATTGTTCTTTTTTTAATTAGAATTTTCATTCCTCTTTTGCTAATGTGTTTTAATGCTTTAAGTATTAATGCAACCTAAGAACAAATTCTGGTCCACTGATGTTTTAAACAAAAGGGCTGTCTCATGATGATATTAGACTGTGATGCTACCAGAATTTAGAGATTAAAGATTAATATTATAGCCAGACAGTGGTGGTGCAGGCCTTTAATCCCAGCACTTGAGAGGCAGAGGCAGGCTGATTGATCTCTGTGAGCTCGAGGCCAGCCTGGTCTACAGAGTGAGTTCCAAGACAGCCAAGGCTACACAGACAAATCCTGTCTCGACAAACAAAAACAAGAAAACAACAACTCCAAAACTATAATTGAATTACAAAACATTGTCAAATGTTTTAAACTACTATTGCATAATAATCTACTATTGGGAAATATTACTTTTGATCACTTTGCTATGTTGTACTCAAACTGAGCTTTTGTCAATGCCAGCATTTCTTTACAAATATGATCTTGATGAAAATTAAGGATTATGATTATGCTCAATGTTTATCCTGACTACTTTGAGTAGAGCAGCAATGAACATGGACGGTCAGGTGTCTCTAGAATGGGATGTAGAGTCATTCAGTGTATGCCCACACTGGGTCATGTGGTAGATCAATTGTTAGTTTTCTGAGGAGCCTCTCTAGTGGCAGCTCCTCTTCCAACTGCCACCACCAGTGAATAAGTGCTTCCCCTCCCTACATCCATGCCAGCGTTTGTCATCATTTGCTTTTTGATCTTAGCCGTTTTGACTGGGGTAAGATGACATCTCAATGTAGCTTTAATTTGCATTTCACAGATTCTAATGATGTTGAATATTTAAAAAAGTATTTCTCGGCAGTTTGTATTTCATCTTTTGAGAGCTCTCTGTTTTGTTCCACACTCCATTTTCAAATTGGGCTGTTTGTTTTCTTGATGTTTAGTTTATTCTTGGTTCTTTGTATATTTAGCTACTAATCCTCTGCCAGTAAAGAATTTTTCCCATGCTGTAGGCTGCTCTTTACCTGAGTAATGCTGTCCTTTGCTGGACAGAAGCTTTTTGTTTCATGAGGTCCCATTATTAGTCCTTGAATTAATGCCTGCACTATTGGGAGGACCTTGTTTAGAAAGTTCTTTGGGTACCCAGAGAGGGGTAAGTGTTAGATTTTATTTAAAATATATTTAAAACCCCCAAAGGCATTATTTATTGTTTTGTGCAGTACACTTTCAGTCTACTTAAATGCAAAGACCTGAAGAAATTATTTTGGCATTTATTTAAGCGATCAAAATTATTCAACAACAAGCAACAGTAATGACAAAAACATAAGAAATTTGAAAAATATGTCTGAGGTCTCTTTTTCTCAAGCTTCTGTCAGTGTGGCAGTCAGTTGACTTCCTGCTGCCTTCTGGGCAAGATGTAACGTGCTCAGCTCCAGCGTCACATCTGCCCGTACGCCTCCATACTCCCCATCCTGATGATACTGGACTGAACCTCTGAAACTATAAGCTAGCCACTCCAGTTTTCGTTTACCGTGTATCTTCACAGCAATAAAAAACTCTATCTAAGACAGTGTCAGAAATATAGAGTGGCTTGCTCATCAGCTACAGTAATCTGTTGGCCAAACTGAACTGCTAACTGTTAATTTAATGTGCACTATGATCATCTGTCATAGTTCTTTATTGACCCTTAAAGCATTCAATAAATGAAAGCCAGAAAAAAAAATCTCAGATATCTAATTCTGTAGTTGTTGTATTGTGGTAGAGTCTCACACAGACCAGGCTGGCCAGGAACTGTATGAGGACAAGGATGACATTGAACTCTTGTTTCTCCTTCCTCTGCCCCTTGAGGATTCATAGAAGTGCCACATGCCCTACTTCTAAGTTCTTACATTTTTAAGCTCAAGTTTTATTTTATATGTTCCTAAGCAGAGGGCTATAGTTTAAACAATAATTGTTAATAGTTCATTTTTTAAAAGACTTACGTGGTGTCGGCTGCTCAGCAGTCCTAGACCTTCTGTACACAAACTGTTGAAATCCAGGCCAAGAGGAGCTGAGCTGTTTGCTGAAACCTGATCAACAAAATACTGCAGAATGGAAAGTTTACATCAGATCCTTGTAGCATTCAGCAAGCCACACAAGAACCAAAGTCTACAGGGGAACTACTCCAAGTAGCATGCAGGACATAGGGAAGAGCTGCATTGGGATGGGGCCAATATCTGCAACTAGAAACCAAAAGATGCTACAGATATATGACCAGCACCTGCAATATGAACATCTGAAGAAAAAGACTCAGAGAAAAGAGTGAGACCTCCCATCACAGAGGGACTCCCAGGGGTGAAATAAGTGTCTAGGAACTGAGGAGAGAACTCTGAGATGCCTCAGAGGGATCCAGAAATCCATTTTTCATATCCCTTCTTTATTTAATCATACTTTATTTAATATGTAATGTCAATTTATTAGGCCAACTCAGTCCTGCTCTGTTCTTGATCCATATCACCTTTCCCCCCTTCTCCTTGCCTAACATCCTAAATGCTCCACCCAAAAAGTCTTAAATGGATAAACACTTTTAGCAAAGTGTCAAGATACAAAATTAGCACATAAAATCAGTAGCTTTTTTATACAACAGGCACATTCATTCTTGGAAGGAAATCAGGTAAACTATCCTATTCATGGTAGCATTAAAAAATTAAGTACCTTGGAATAAACCTAACTAGGGGATAGAAAGACCTCTACACTAAGTCTTTAAATTTCTGAAGAAAAATGAGTTTGTAGAGAGAGGGTCCTGTGAATGACACTGTTTTCCTGTTGTTTTTTCTCAATGAATTTGTAGTTGATATACAGAAAAATAGATGATTTAGTGTGCCATATTGAGTTTGTATCTTGTTACTTTCCTAAAAAGGTTTATGAGTTATAAGAGTTTATTGATGGACTCCTCAGGATCTTTAGAATATAGGATTATAAAATTTACAAATGATTATAATTTGACTTCCTTATTATTTATATGCCTTTTGTTGCTTTGTCTTTCTTTATGGCTCTGGCTTATATTCCAAGCATTTTATTGAGTAAGAATGGTGACAGTGAACACTCTGGTCTAGTCCTATATTTAGAAAAACAAGTATCCTCTTTAAACTTCAGTATAATGTGGCTTATGTTGTACCATGTACATAGCTTCTATACTGTTGAGGTAGGAACATTGTAGCTAAAACATTTGTCTTATTTTATTTTATTTTATTTTATTTTATTTTATTTTATTTTATTTTATTTTATGTGTTTGAGTGTTCTACTGTTCTACTGTGTACAGTAGTATTGTGTCTGTCTGTGTACAGTGTGTGTGTGTGTGTGTGTGTGTGTGTGTGTGCCTATGGAGGTCAGAAGAAGGCATCAGATCCCTGTCTGTCTTGAAATCTCCTCTACCAAAGAAACTAGTTTACTATTTTTAAATTGGGCCCCAGGAAAACAAAATATTTAGGACCAGGGAAAAAAGAAGCCACATGCTTTGCCAGAATATCACAAGAATGGCCTCCAGCTCAGTTGGTAGTGCTGTCCCCTCTGAAAGCTTGGGAGCTGGACTTCCATAGTCCACACTGCTCTCAGCACTGTTGTCCAAACTCTACTAGAATGGCCCACTAACAGAATTCAACCATTTTCTAGTCCAAACTCCCAAAGTCTTCCCTATCCCTTTAAAAATGTACATGGTCTTGATTTAATTTGAGTATGTGGTACTTATCTAGAAAATTGTCCATTTCTTTTAGATTTTTAGATTTTCCAATTTTGTGGAGTACAGGTTTTTGAAGTATCACCTGATGATTCTCTGGATTTCCTCATTATCTGTTGTTATGTCTCCCTTTTCATTTATGATTTTGTTAATTTGGATATTCTCTCTCTGCCTTTTGGTTAGTTTAGATAAGGGTTTGTCTATCTTGTTGATTTTCTCTAAGAACCAACTCTTTGTTTCATTGATTCTTTGTATTGTTCTCTGTTTCTATTTATTGATTTCAACCCTCAATGTGATTATTTCCTGGTGTCTATTCCTCCTGGGTGAATTTCCTTCTTTTTGTTCTAGAGCTTTCAGGTGTGCTGTGTGAGATTTCTCCAACTTCTTTACATAAGCATTTAGTGCTAGGAATTTTCCTCTTAGTACTGCTTTCATAGTGTCCCATAAGTTTGGGTATGTTGTGCATTCATTTTCATTAAATCCTAGGAAGTCTTTAATTTCTCTATTTCTTCCTTAACCCAGTGGTATTTAGTTAAGCATTATTCAGTTTCTATGCATTTGTAGGCTTTCTGTAATTTGTGTTATTATTGAATTCTAACTTTAAGCCACGATGGTCTGATAAAATACATGAGGTTATTCAAAATTTTTTTGTATCTGTTGAGATTTGCTTTGTGACTGAGCATGTGGTCAATTTTAGAGACGATTCCATGGGGTGCTGAGAAGAAGGTATATTCTTTTGTGTTTGGGTGGAATGTTCTGTAGATATCTGTTAAGCCCATTTGAATCATGACATCTGTTAGTTCCCTTATTTCTCTGTTAAGTTTCTGTCTGGCAGACCTGTCCGTTGGTGTGAGTGGGGTGTTGAAGTTTCCCACTATTAGTGTGTGGGGTTTGATGTGTGATTTAAGCGTTGGTAAAGTTTCTTTTACATGTATGGGTGCCCTTGTATTTTGAGTATAAATGTTCAGATGCCTTCAATAAAATCCAACACCCCTTCATGCTAAAGGTCTTGGGGAGATCAGGACTACAAGGAACATACCTAAACATAATAAAGGCAATTTACAGTAAGCCAATAGCCAACATCAAATTAAATGGAGAGAAACTCAAAGTGATTCCACTAAAATCAGGGACAAGTCAAGGCTGTTCACTCTCCTCATATCCATTCATTATAGTTCTAGGTAGAGCAATAAGACAACAAAAGGAGATCAAGGGGATAAAAATTAGAAGGGAAGAAGCTAAACTTTTGCTGTTTGCAGATGATGTGATAGTTTACATAAGTGACCTGAAAAATTCTACCAGGGAACTCCTACAGCTGATAAATTCCTTCAGTAATGTGGCGGGATACAAGATTAACTCAAAAAATCAGTAGCCCCCCTATATACAAATGATAAACTAGTTGAGAAAGAAATTAGAGAAACACCACCCTTTACAACAGACACAAATAATATAAAATACCTTGGGGTAACTCTAACCAAGCAAGTGAAAGACCTGTATGACAAGAACTTTCAGTAGTCAAAGAAAGAAATTGAAGAAGATATCAGAAAATGGAAAGACCTCCCATGCTCATGGATAGGTAGAAGAAATATAATAAAAATGGCAATCTTACCAAAAACAATCTACAGATTCAATGCAATCCCCATCAAAATCCCAACACAATCCTTCACAAACCTTGAAAGAACAATACTCAACTTCGTATGGGAAAAAAAAAAACCACCCAGGATATCTAAAATAATCCTTTACAATAAAGCAACTTCTGGAGGCATCACTATCCCTAACTTCAAGCGCTACTATTGAGCTATAGTAATAAAAACAGCTTGTTATTGGCATAAAAACCAACATGTGGACCAATGGAATAAAATTGAAGACCTAGACATTAATCCAGACACCTATGAACATCTGATTTTTGACAAAGAAGCCAAAACTGTACAATGGAAAAAACAAAACATCTTCAACAAATAGTGCTGGCATAACTGGATGTCAACATGTAGAGATTGCAAGTAGATCCATATCTGTCACCATGCACAAGACTCAAGTCCAAGTGGATCAAAGACCTCAACATAAATTCAGCTACACTGAACCTGATAGAAGAGAAAGTAGGAAAGTAGCCTTGAACGTATTGACACAGGAGACCACTTCCTAAATATAACACCAGTAGCACAGACACTGAGATCAACAATTAATAAATGGGACTTCCTGAAACTGAGAAGCTTCTGTAAGGCAAAGGACATGGTCAATGAGACAAAATGACAGCTTACAGAATGGGAAAAAATCTTCACCAACCCTACATCTGACAGAGCGCTGATCTCCAAAATATATAAAGAACTCAAGAAACTAGACATCAAAATACCAAGCAATCCAATTAAAAAGAGGGGTATAGATCTAAACAGAGAATTTTCAATAGAATAATCTAGAATGGCTGAAAGACATTTAAGGAATTGCTCAATATCCTTAGTCATCAGGGAAATGAAAAACAAAATGACACTCTGAGATACCATCTTTATATCTGTCAGAATGACTAAGATCGAAAACACTGATGACAGCTGTGGTTGATATATTGTGCACCCCAATAAACTTATTTGGGGGTCAGAGCAGAACAGCCACTATATTAAACATAGAGGTTAGACAGTGGTAGCACATGCCTTTAATCCTAGCATTCAGGAGGCAGAGATCCATCTGGATCTCCGTAAATTCAAGGCCACACTGGGAACAGAGTCAGTTGTGGTGGCACACACCTTTAATCCTAGAACTTGGGATCTCATGTCTTTGCTTGGGAAGGACACACACCTTTAATCCCAGGAAGTAATCTGGCAGGATACAGAAAGGTATATAAGGCATGAGGAAACAGGAACTTGACCTCTTAAGGCATGAGGACCAGGAACTAGAGGCTTTTAAGCAGTTCAACTGAGATCCTCAGGGGTGAGGACTCAGAGGCTTTCAGTCTGAGGATTTGTGGAAAAAGGATTGGCTGAGGAGTTGTCGAGGTGAGGTTGGCTGTTGCTTGTTCTGTTTCTCTGATCTTTCAGCATTCATCCCAGTATCTGGCTCTGGGTTTTTTATTAATAAGACCTTTTAAGATTTGTATTACAGACAGCTTATGTTAGAGAGGATGTGGAGCAAGGAGAACACTTCTCTATTGTTGGTGGGAGTGCAAACTTGTACAGCCACTTTGGAAATTAGTATGGTGACTTCTCAGAAAACTGGGAATCAATCTACCTCAAGACCCAATGATACCGGGCATATACCAAAGGGACACTCAATCATACCACAAGGACACTTGCTCAACTATATTCATAGCAGAATTATTTGCAATAGCCAGAACCTAGAAACAACCTAGTTGCCCCTCAACCAAAGAATGGATCAAGAAAATGTGGTACATATACACAATGGAGTATTACTTAGCTGTAAAAAACAATGACATCATGAAATTTGCAGGCAAATGGATGGAACTAGAAAATATCATCCTGAGTGAGGTAACCCAGACCCAGAAGGTCAAACATGGTATGTACTCACTCATAAGTGAATACTAGATATAAACAAAGGATAACCAGACTACAACCCACAGCTCCAGAGAAGCTACGAAACAAGGAGGACCCTAACAGGGACACAAGGATCACCTTGGGAAGGGGATATAGATGAGATCTCCATGAGTAAACTGGGGATAAGGAGGGGCAAAAGAGGGGAGGAGATGAGGGATGAGAAGATGAGGGAATGGAATGCTCAAGCGGGGGGAGGGATGGAGTGGGAGAGCAATGGAAGAGACATCTTGATAGAGGGAGACATTATTGGGTTAGGGAGAAACCTGGTGCTAGGAAAATTCCCAGGAATCCACAAGGATGACCCCAGCTTATACTACTAGCAATAGTGTTGAGGGTGCCGGAACTGGCCTATCCTGGTAACCAAATTGATGACTACCCTAATTGTCATCATCGAACCTTCATCTAATAACTGATGGAAGCAGATGCAGAGATCCACAGCCAAGCAACAGGCCGAGCTCCGGGAGTCCAGTCGAAGAGAGAGAAGAGGGATTATATGAGCAAGGGGTGTCAAGATCATGATGGGGAAATCTACAGAGACAACTGAACCAATCATGAACTTTAGACCAACAGCTGTGAAGCCTGCATGGGACCAACTAGGTTCTCTGCATATGGGAGATAGTTGTGTAGCTTGGTCTATTTGAGGGACCTCTGGCAGTGGGATCAGGATCTATTCCTGGTGCATGAGCTGGCTTTCTGGAGCCCATTACCTATAGTCTGATGTCTTGCTCAGCCTTGATGCAAGGGGGAGGGTCTTGGTCCTGCCTCAACTGAATGTACCAGGCTTTGCTGACTCCCCATGGTAGCACTTACACTTTTGGGGGAGGATTGGGGGGGAAGGCTGGGGGTGGAGCAGGAGGAGGGATGAGAGAGGAATCTGTGATTGGTATGTAAAATGAATGAAAATTTCTTAAATTAAAAAATAGTAAAAAACCCCACATGGTTAAGCCTGTTATAACAATAGCACACTCCCTGGTGCCAACGTCTGTCTTAGCTACTTTTCTGTTGCTGTGATAAAACATCATGACCAAGACCACTTGCAAATGAAACGTTTTAATTTGGTGCTTATGGTTTTAGAGAATAGAGTCCGTGTCCGTCATGGTTGGGAGCTTGGCAGCAGATAGGCAGATATAACATTGGAGCAGTAGCTGAGAGCTCACATCTTGAGATATAACCATGAAGCAGAGGGTGAGACCTTGGGAATGGCACAAGTTTTGAAAGTTTAAAGTCCACCCACCCCAGTAACACACCTCTTCCAACAAAGCCACTTCTTAATTCTTCCCAAACAGTTCCACCAACTAGGAACCAAGTATTGAAACATATGAGCCTATGGGGACCATTGTCATTCAAATCTATTTAATAATTCTTCTCAGTTCTTTCAGTAGTAGTGATGTGGAGAAAAAAATATTTTCCACAGGCTCAGATATTTGAACATTTGATTCCTAGCTGGTGGCACTGTTTTGGGAGGTTGTGGAACATACAATCTTGCTGAAGGAAGGAGGTCATGGGGGCAAGTTTTGAGGCTCCAGATCCTTTGAAGTTTCACATTCTAGTCCCACATCATGTATGCTTTCTGCTTCTTGTTGAGATGTAAGGTCTTTCAGTGATATGTTCCAATCACAATGATTTTCCCACCATGATGGATGTCCCCTTTCAAACCATGACTGTGGTTCAACACATGAGCCTAAATAAATATCTCTTTCCTTAAATTGCCTCTTGTCAAGGAAGTTAAAATGTTAAAGCAGTGGAAAAGTAACAAATGTTGTGGTAAATATTATACATATGTTTGCATGTCTTAGGCTAGTCTATAGAAATGAATTAGAAACTGTTAATATATCCTTAGAAGTAACCTCTGATCTCCAAAATATATAAAGAACTCAAGAAACTAGACATCAAATATTGAACAATCCAATTAAAAAATGGGCTACAGAGCTAAACAGAGAATTCTCAAAAAAAGAATCTCAAATGGCTGAAAGACATTTAAGGAAATGCTCAACATCCTTAGTCATCAGAGAAATGCAAATCAAAACGACTCTGAGATACCACCTTACACCTGTCAGAATGGCTATGATCAAAAATACTGATGACAGTCTGTGCTGGAGAGGATGTGGAGCAAGGAGAACACTCCTCCACTGTTGGTGGGAGTGCAAACTTGTACAATCACTGTGGAAATCAGTATGGCGGTTTCTCAGAAAATTGGGAAT
>LZPO01028086.1:10205-22664 GCA_001675575.1 Neotoma lepida | reverse complement strand
TTTGCTATATTCTTTGTGGTGGTTTGAATGAAAATGGTCCTCATAGGCTCAGAGGAAGTGACACTATTAGGAGGTGTGGCCTTATTGGAGTAGGTGTGGTCTTGTTGGAGGAAATACGCCACCAGGAGTGGACTCTCAGGTTTCAGAAGCTCAACCTAGGCCCAGTGGCTCACTCGGTTCCCGATGTAGAACTCTCAGCCCCTGTTCAGCACCATGTCTGCCTGTGTGCCACCATACTTCCTGCTATGATGATAATGAACTAAACCTCTGAATCTGTAAGCTAGCCCCTTATTAAATGCTTTCCTTTATAAGAGTTGCTGCGGTCATGGTGTCTCTTCACAGCAATAGAAACCCTAACTATGACACTCCTTAATATTGTAATGCTTGACTCTTTCAAACCAGATTCTTCTTTCTTTTAGCTCAATTTCTTCCTTACAGTATTTTTTCTATAAAACATATTTCCTTTTTAGATAATATTTTTATTATTTCCTTGAAATTTTTGTATAACATTTTTGGTTATAATCACTGTCCCCCAATTCTTTCCACATCCACACCCCTTTCCTTTACCAACTAAATTTGGGACAGCCCCTGTCAAGACCAGTTTGTGCTACCCAAGTATTTTTGGGTGTGTGGACTGCAAGTGGATTGTAGTTGGCTTCTCAGGGGCCACGCAGTTATAGAAAAGAGACCCCTCCTCTCCCGGCAGCTAAGAATTGCTAGTAACTCCTCAGCTAGGGCTGGAATGTTGTGCTCAACTCCCCTCTTCATGCTAGATTTGATCTGCCTTGGGCTTTCCCAGGTCTTGTGCATGCTGTTGCAATTGCTGTGTCTTCATAAGCCAGCTCTCTGCTGTGTCCAGAAGACACTATTTCCTTGTAGTGATCCACCCACCTCTTGGTGTTACGTTCTTCCCACCTCTTTCCTACACTGATCCTTGACTCTTTGGAGGAGGTGGTATGCTATATATGCTCTCTATGGGGATGAATATTCTGCAATCTTTTTTTCTCTGCACCTTGGTCAGAAGGAATTTGTGTAACATTCATTTGCATAGATGATGGGTACACAATTGAATGAAAAGATAACAATGATTATGTATTGAGGGGCAGTTTCCTAACTGGTGAATTTTCTTTGCTTTACCCAGTTGTTTAGTGTGTGCATGGTCTAAGCCAGCAGTTCTCAACCTGTGGTGGCAACCCCTTTAGGGTGGCATGTCAGATATTCTGCATATCAGACATTATGATTCATAACAGTAGCAAAATTACAGTTATGAAGTAACAATGAAATAATTTATGGTTGGGGTCACCACAACAAGAGGAACTGTATTAAAGGGTCACAGCCTTAAGAAGATTGAGAACCTTAATCTCCAAACCTTTATTTGTGGGATAAGAAAATATCATGTGCCTTACATCAGTTTTGGGGTCTAGATCTAGTACTCACTCATTATTTTCCTCACCTGTAGCTTAAGCCTGTGCAAGAATACAAACAACACTTTGTCCTGGGGGCCAGAAACCTAGGATAGAACCAAACATGACTGGAAAAAAAAGTAAATGAAATTATTCCTAATGATATTCTGCTATACTCATAGATTAGTGCCTAGTCCAACCACCATCAGAGTGGCTTCACCAAGCAACTCAAGGAAACAGAAGCAGAGACCCACAGCCAAACTTTTGGCAGAGCTCAAGGAATCCTGGGGCAGAAGAAGGAGAGGAAGGATTGTAGGAGCCAGTGTCATCAAGGGCATCATAAGAAAACCCACAAAATCATTTAAACTGGGCCCACAGGGGCTCACGGAGACTGAACCAACAACCAGGGAGCCTGCATGGGACTGACCTAGGCCGTCTGCATATGCTGCAGTTGTGTAGCCTGGTCTTCTTGAGGGACTCTTAACAATGGGAGCAGGGGCGTCTCTGACTCTGTTGCCTGCTTTTGGCATCCTATTGCTCCAACCAGATTGCCTTATGCAGCTTTAATAGAAGAGGAGGTGCCTAGTCTCCCTGCAACTTGATATTCCATGGCAGGCTGATATGCTTTGGAGAACTGGCCTTGTCTGCAGAGAAACAGAGGAGGAGGAGTGGATGGAGGGTGGAGGAAGGTGGGGGGAAGGGACTGGAAGGAGACGAGGGAGGGGAAAATTGGTCAAGATGTAAAAAAACAAAACAAACAAGCAAACAATAACTGCTGCAAGCCGAAAAAATATATAAAGTAGGATTTCAGCTGATTATGACAAGGCTACACCTGAAAGAAGCAAGGGTCTTCAGGAGGTGAAGCTGAGGCTTAAGGAGCCTTGGAGATATTTGGCTTTTGATTATTAGCCGTTTCCTACTATTAATTTCTCGTGTGCTATTGTAGCTTTTCCATCATTCTATGGGCACAATTTCCTTTCTACTAAAAGAATATTTGATAACCTTCTGAGCAGTAACACAGTCAGGATCCTTAATTGCAGGCTTTTCTGCAATTATTGTCATTAGCAGCATCTGGCCAGGACCATCCCTGGAGGGACGAAAGTATCTTATCAGAGATACCTCTGTACTCTCTAAGAACAGACTTAAGCATCCAAGGCCAAATGAAACAATACCTGTCTCCTAGGTCAGGCGGATAGCTTTATTTCTTGTGCAATTTTAGCTGAGACCCTTATACTGCCTTATGAACATTATAGACTTCTAACTTCTTACCTAACCACTTCTAGGAATGTAGGTTGAGCACATAAATCCCCTTTTTGATATACTAACTCAGGTGACCTCCTCTTTTACCACTCCCATTTTGGGTTGTAAAAGAAAGCCTGACAGTCACTGCGTGAGGAAAATTCTTACCTACCTTTATCACCTGGTAAGAATTCAAGCTCGGGGACCTTGCTCTGCCAGAGGATCGATATTGCTTGGGTTTATAACTGGATACCTGAGAGACTTGGGGGGATTTTAGAGGTATAAGGAGAGAGAGGAAGATAGGACTGGAGAACTTGAGGAAACCATGGAAGATGAAGATAAGCCAGAGGGGAAAGTACTAGATGGGTAAGAACGAGACGAGAAGGACCTAGATGAGGCAGAATTAAGAGGAGAGAATTAAGATAGAACTTGGAGGGGACAGTAGATACATATAGAGAGGAGCTAGGCACAAGAACAAAACTGAAGCTGTGTAAATAGGGTTTTATCCCAGAGAAATTAAGTAGACGGACAAAGAGCTCGGTGTACTTAGATTCATTTCCCAAAAATAATTCTCACCATTTTGTAGTTTCTCTTCTGGGCCCCTGGGAAGTATATTATTAAGGCTGGCCCATTAATAATATACATGAAACAACAAAGAAATGCAAATCCTCTCCTTTTTGGTGCCATCTTCCTGTCTTCTGCGTGCTCTCCCTGCTCATCCCTCTACTGCTGCTCCCTCACCTCCATGACTGAAATCAAATCGGACCTCCCTCCACTGTGGAGCTCCCTCCATGAGTGTACAGCTATCTTCTTGTGCGTAGTCATGTCATCTTATGGTGAGGGATTGCCTTATGAGTCTTATGCTCCTCCAGTTCTGACTTGTTACCAGTTGTTGAATACCATTGGCCCTAGCTGTTTTTTTCCGTAAGTCCACATCTGCTCATAGTCTTGCATATCTATTTTGGAGATTCTTTAAAATGTCAGGAAATATGTCCTTTTAGATAATAATTTATTGATTGAACTTTATAAAGTTCAACAATCTAAAAATGGTATATGGCTGTTCACAGACTCTCAGATTGTGAAGAAGATAAACTCACCCCACCTCAATACTTGGTTGGAACTGGAGACATGTCAAGAAGTTCTCTGTAGCCAATTGAATGTGAACAGACCAATTATGTGTTACTGTCATTCACAGGCTTTAAGAACCAGTGAACCTCTCCTTACATGGAGGGAGACCCTGTCTCCACAAACCAAGGAAGGGGCATGTAGCTCAGTGGAAAATGTTTGCCCTGGGATTGATGTCTAATATCATGTGAAAAAACACTTAATAAAATATCATTTTAAGCCTGATATTTTCTAAGTCTTGGCACTCTCAGCATAATTGAGTATGTGCATATGGTACATTTAAAAACAAAGTTGTTAGCTGAGCGTGGTGGCACACACCTGTAATCCCAGTACTAGAGACAAAGGAAGGTGGATCTCTGAGTTTGAGGCCAGCCTGGTCTACAGAACAAATTCCAGCCAGGACTACACAGAGAAACCCTGTCTTTGAAAACCAACCAACCAACCAAACAAACAAAGAGTTATTTAAATTAATTTAATTTAAAGAATGATTTATCTGTAAGGTCCTTTAATTCTATCCTAATTTATGCTGCGTTTCTGTGTCTCTGCGTATATGACCCTACCAAATAGACTCACACTTTCCTGTTTGTAAAAACTACCAGTTTCAAAATATTCCCAGTCTACAGTATTCTCTCATTAAAAACATAAGATGTATAAACAAAAATAAATAGGTCCACAGATTCTCAGAGAGGATTTACTGCATATGGCATGCTCACTGGGAGACAGTTTCTTTAGTCCTGGTCACTTAAGTACAGTCACACACCATCTTCATGAGGACAGGAAGAAATACACTATGAAGACCCATCCCTGGAGTGCCAGGATTAGTAATTCTAGAAAGTTCTTTGGACCCTTTCTTCTTCACAGTTACAAAAGAAGGTTCTCCTGCTCATATGCCTCTCTTCCCAACCTAACTCCTCTTATTATCAGGACTGTCTTTTATGGGGTTAGTGGATTAAAGAACACATACAGTAACACATTTTGATGCACACTCACGGACTATTTTCCAGGAGTTTGCATCAGTGTAAGCTCTTGCCAGAAAATTGTGACAGTGTTTTTACTGCTAAAAGGAAGACTTATTTTTAATATTGTGTTTTAAACCATATAATTGAACACATGTCCAAACTTGATGATTTATACTGTGAATGCTTGATGTACTGTGATTCAGTATAATAACTGTCATAATCCTTTGCCTTGGTTTATTCAGTGGAATTATTGCAGTACTCTGGGAAAAAAATGATTCCGGGCTCATTGCAAAATTTGTTTTACTGTCTGTTCTGTGAGTGGCACCTGAAACTGTAAGTATTTAAGTGATTGCTTCTCAGAAGGTGTTCATCTGAGTGCAAATGAGTTTGGCTCAGAGTGGCTTTTAGCGGGCATTTGACAGCTTGGATGACTGGCACGCTGTCATCTTCATAACACACCTAACGTGTGGAGTGCCAAAAATCACAAACAGGTTTGGTGTAGTTAAAGAGCTGAGAGCTTGTCCAACTTAGTTAATTTCTTAAAGCACAGCAGCAGAAATATGCCAACTTTAATTAAAATTGCAATCGGTAATGTAAAACATGATTATCTTGTATGAAGATACATACTTGTAATTTATTGTTCTATACTTCCTTAGAATGAATCACTGGTCCTGTCTGGTCCAGTCCAGAAGAGAACAATTGAGACCAGACCAGACCAGACCATAGCAGTCAGCATTTCCTTTCTCTGACTAGTTCTGATTGTTTGTTTGCTATAGGGCTGTATAGCTGGGGGTTTTAATTAAACAATTAATTTAAGAGACATGATATTGCTATATAGCCCGGGCTGGCTTCAGACTTTTGATTGTTCTGCTTTGGCCTCCAGAGTGCTAGGATTCTGTGTGTGTGCCAGCCACTTTGGAATTTGTGTAGATAAGGAACAACACCCCCCCCCACACACACACCTTTTGTTACAGCATATGTTGATGACAGGTAATATCAACAAAGGAAGGTGTTATAACAAAGAAAGGAAAGGCTCTCGTAGAATCATTGCTTTATGATATGTTAAACACTCCCTGTATGTGCTTTAGAGGTAATCCCAGCACCACACACAAAACTAACTCAATACAATAAAACACTTACCTCAGGAAATGCTAGCGGGCAATCAGAGGGGCTCTCATTCTCTTCATGTGTGCTGACACAAGTGTACATGCATGTGTCCGTGGATGTGTGTGTATGTTTTAGTTAATGTTCGTCAGTTAGGGAAACACAGAAGAGAGGCAGGTGGACTTGGGTGAGGAAGAAGAGTTCATTAACAAGTAAATTACTCATGGTTCTGACAGCCCTTACTTTGAAGGAGGTACACATCACAGCAGCTCAACATAGTAAAAGCTGCAACTAAGCAATCTAATGCCAACATTATGCTGAATGGGGGAAGTTAAGGCATTGTCTCTAAGATTAGAGACAAGAATACGCACTCTCAACTGCTTCTATGCAATTATAGTGCTGGAAGTCTTAGTCGGAGCAATAAAGCAAGAGAAAGAAAGGATAAATAAATAGGAAAGAAGAAATCAAATGAACTGTTTGCAGAAATGATGATACACATAGAAAATACCTCAAGTCTCCACCAAGAGACTAGTAGAAGTGATAAATTCAATAAGATAAAAAGATATAAAAATCAGTAGTTTTTCTGAACAGAAAAAACAAATTTGGTGAGAAGCAATTAAAACACAGAAATAGCAACAAACCTAAGAAAAAAGTTACCCAAGGAGGAGAAGGACACCTGCAAGGGCAATTACAGACCACTGAAAAAAGAAGTAAACAAGAAACTAAAAGATGAAAGGGACTCCTCTGGTATTCACAAATGGGAAGAATTAGCTGTCCAAAGTAATCTATAGATTCAATCCAATCCCCATCAAAGTATCAATGACATTCTTCATAAATGTACTAAAAATTCAAATTTTAAAGTTCAAATGCAAGTACAAAGCACCCTAAAATAGAGAAAGTAATCTTAAGCAAGAATGATAATGATGAAGGGCTTACCATTTCTGTCTTCAAGACATACTCCAGAGACACAATAAATAAAACAGTATGGCACTGGCAGAAAATAAGACACATAGAATAATGGAGCCAAATAGGAACTTCAGAAATAGACCTACAACTGTACAGCCAACTGATTCTTGTCACACAAACAAATCACACATTAGATAAAGAGGGAATAAAGGCTGCCTCCTCAACAAATGGTTCTGGAGAACTGGATACCCTAGCACAAAACACTGAAAAATGGTCCCTATGTCTCACCATCTACAAGAATCAACTCAAAACAGATCAAAATGACGTCTGTTTAAGACTGGAAACTAAGACTTGAAGAGGAAGCTGCATGGAGAAAAGACAGGGCAGTGATTTTCTGGACGGTGCCTACAATGCGCAGGCAACAAAGGCAAATGTGAAAAGTGGGATGGCAAATGTCACCAAAGCACAAAGCTTCTGCACAGGAAGGAAAACCATCATCACAGTGAAAAGAGAAGACGGTAGAAATATTTAGCAGATGTTTGTCTGCATCCAGAGAATGTCAGAGTGTCTGACTGCTGAGAACACTGTGAGCATGCGCAGTACTGGCTGCTGCTTCGCTATCCCTTCCCTGAACTTCTGACTTGTAGGAAGGGATGCTCTCTTATGCTCCTTCGGTTCCCCTTTGTCCTTCACACAACTTCCCTGGTGGGTGCATGGGTGCACACACACACACACACACACAAATACATAAGTGTAAAAATTTTAATGCTTATTATTTATGCATAATCTTCATTTTCCTTTTTTATTCATGTGCATTTTCTTTTGTTTACAAAAATTAATATTTAGTGGCTTCTCTACCTTTGTTTTCAAGTCAGGAGGTCTTTGTTGACTCTGTTTTTGTTGTTGCTAGTTCTTATGTTTATTCTTATTTGGAATTTTTATAGTTTGTATTTATCCTGTTGCTCTCCTGGTTTTCTGGGTTGGACAGTGGAGTAATACTTCTCTTCTCTGTTTCTAAAATAAGTTTTCAGGGCATAAAGTCCCTAAGTATTACTTTAGTTGCACCTCATAATTTCAATATTTAGATGTTATATTGTTGTTTAGTTAAAAATATCTTGAAATTACCATTGTAACTGGGATCCATAAATCAGTTTGATGTTTATTTTACTGCCTACAATACATGAAGCTGCGTTTTTGTCTACAACATCAAATCTTACGTATTTGTTCAGAAACTGTGCTTTGATGACAGGTTATTTAATTGACAGTTGCTCTGTGTTCTAGTAGGTGGTCAACATTTGCAAATCTTCTACATGGACTTGTACAAAATATTTCGTCTTTAATTGATGGATGTGTTTTTATCTGAAAAGTCATATTTACCAGAGTGATATTTTGCCTTTGACTCTTTAATTACTAGAGAAAGGGTATTAACATCTTTTGCTATGATTATAGCCTCATTAACTGGTCCTTGCATTTTCTTTGTTTTTGAGATAGGGTTTTGCTATATTGCTCCGACTGACTTCAGACTTGAGATCCATTTGCCTCTGAGTCTGGAGTGTTGAGATTACAGGCAATTACCACTGCTTCTTGGCCTGCTTTATCATTCTTGAGACTGTGTTGTTAGGCACATACAAGTCAGCAATACTATGTCTTCTTTGTAATGTGTTGATGATTGGAATATGTAATGATTGCCTTTATTTCAAACTTTCCCCCTGAACTGCACCTTTTCTGGTAGTAAGACAGAGAATGAAACCTTTAGAGCCGTTGTCATTTTTCTTCCTTTATTTTCAATCTTTGTGTGTCTGTATTTTGGGTGTCTCCATTTTAAATTCATGCATTTTCCCTTTTGTTCATTTGATATTAAAGTTATTAACCCATTTACTTTTCTTCTCTTTCAGAAGGTCTTTTAAATCAGAGATTTAAGTTCTTTTACAGGTGGTTTTATTAATAGAATTTGGGGATATATTCCTTCTGTATTTTGTATGTTTCTCCCACTTTCCTCCACAGTAGTTACAGTTTGCATAGGAAACTATGTACATGGGTGTGATTGTAGAAACCACTCAAGTGACTATGTTGGTAAGAATGTGAGTATTGCTAAGAAGTAGGTTTAATGAGAAGTAGGTTTAACAAGCCAATAGAAAGGAGACTGGTAAGTTATGACTAAAGAGATGGGGAGAAGATCTGGGCAGTTTCTTCAATTCTAGCTGGCTGCACCATTGGAATGTAGGGACATCAACATCACATGCTACTGTTTCTATGGAGTAATACTGCACTGGTCACATTCCATAGAATGTTGGTGACTTTTGAGGAGTAGTAACAGAATTTTTATGGGCAGATAAAAATCCATATACAGAATATAATCTTTGATTGAAAGATTTATAAAGGAAACTTCAGGATGGGGTAAAATCCTTGTCAAGGTTTCATAGCGATTACGTAACAGGACAGAGGAACCAACGAACCAAAGTCTTGAAGACGATGATCTTACCTCTCCTTTCTGAGGTAGGCTTCTTTTCCAGAGTGCACTTAGAGACTGCACAGATTACATGCCCAATTACGACTTGGAAGAAATGCAATCTAAATGAAGAGGGTGTCTCCACAGGCAGTGCTGATGGACCCATTAATTTTGGTATCGTTGATCAAGGACTGTGACGTTAATCCTGCAATGTGGGTTATATCAGAACATACATTAATAAATGCGCTTGCACTTGACCTATAAAATGAATGATCAACATGTCCCATAGGGATGGGGCTGGTGAGCTCTCTGAAGAATCATCAGTATCACTAATCTGTTTTAAAGGCCTGGTTTTAGATTTTCATTAGGACAAATATCTCTGAACGCCTTTGTTAATGAAAACCAAGTGTCTAATTCCCGCTAAAACAGACTCAGAGCAATTAATAAGGTTTTTACTCTTAGAGTAGAAATACAGTACTTTTACTGTACCTACACCTTCTGGCTCATTTTTTCTTTGAGAAGTAACTGTCATTACCAGTTCACACATATTTGATGAACGGTACTAAAAGTGATATTCATCACAACACCAGCTTTTCAACAGTTTAGGAGGCGCTATTTGTGTTTCATTTAGAAAGAAGTACCCAGCTTCCTCCAGGCATCTTTGACTGTTTAGGAAAGCCTCTGTTCATTTCCTAAAGCAGTGAGGAAAATGATGTTACCATTCGGTATCTTATGAAACATCTACCCACAATAAAAGGAGATTTTCTTGGAAAGAAAACCCTTGTTTTAGGTTGCTTGATTCTGAGAAAGAACTGAGCACCCATCCTCATCTAGGTCCTGAGGAGAGTAACAGGAATTGGGCAACTGACTCTTCACACATCCGTAAGTTACCATAGGGTTTGAGCAACGTTCAAAGGGGTGGAGAAAGAACATCTCAGTGGCAAGGGAACACGGTCAATAAACAGGACCTAAGGGAGGAGGAGGTAGCATGCTGTTCTCTGCAGCAAACAGCTGACTGTCTTTATGATGTTAAAGATTTCATTTGCAATCGCATTTTCTCTGTGGTGAAATCCACTTTTCTTCCACAGTCCTCGAGAAGAAAAGCAGGTTTGTACAGTGGTTCTTATAGTGGTGATGTGGAAGGAAGGACTCATCATGTCTGCAAAAAAGTCAAAATATAGAATGTCTCACCTGAGGAAAATGTGACATGGGAGGTGATTCCAGAAGGAAGAATTTGAAATAGAAGGTCACACATGAAAATATTGCAGAGGAGTGGGGTTTTTCCATAAAGGATGGTTTAGGATGAACTTACGATAAAATGGTGATCCCTGACTCCTAAGGGGTAGGAAACCCAGAGATTGTGCCCTCTACTTAAAATACTAATGGCGATAATGTTGCTGGTCATGAGATGCAAAGGATCCCCCCACCACACATGTGCACACACAAGCACACAAATGCACACCCATACAGAGACATATCCACATGCACACACACACACACACACACACACACACACACACGTATACATAAACCCCAAAATAAAGACATACCTTGAAACTAGTGTACCTTGATGTGGAAATTTTGAAAGAAAGATTTGAAGCTACCTAGCTCTGTTTTCACTTGATACTTTTTATTTATAAAATTCAAGAATTAAATCTGTCAGATTGGTGCCTGACACATGGTAAATACTTAATAAATGCTAGCTTTCTGTAGAAGGTGATTCTTGATGCTTTGTAAGAAAATCATGCCTCCACATAACATCCCTCACATAGTACAATGTCAGAATCTGTGAGAATGTGAAAATACAAAGAGGAAAAATCCCACTCTCCTTTCCTGAAAGAACCCATGGGGTAATTTTGGGAGATGGTAAAGACTGATGTGCTCTTTTCTTCTTTGACTCTATAACCTTTGTAGAGCATCCAGGAGAGGATGAAATAAAGCCAGACTAATGAGAGACACAATTCCATCATAGCACATGGTCCCTGGCAAAGAACCATGGGACATAAGCATCTAAGTTTGCCTGAGTAGACTGAGCAGCAGAGGGATCTCCTTCCACTCAGGGAGGAATGCCCTACCATGGAGTGCCTGCTTCCTACAGTCTGCAAGTGAGTGAGGGGAAATCTGCCTTTTGGGACAAAGAAGTAGAGGGAGTGTGGAAGGGGCACACTTTACAGCTAGAAGTCTCACCCACTTTGAATGTGTCATGGCTAGGTGAGCCGCTGTCTCCTTTCAGCATCCGTATAAACAACTGTACTTTTGGTCTCCAGGATGTGGATGTGTGTGCAGTTTTCCATGTAGTAGAGAATAGATTTTGTATTAAAAACATCTCTGTTCATATTTATTAATGGGAAGGTTGTAGAACAAAGCTGTGTCTATTTCATTTTTTTTTAGCACTTGTGACAAAATGGCTCTGCATCTGGCTAGTGTGAGGACATCACTATTGATTAAACAGTGTGATGAAAGAGAACAGTGCTTATGTGTGAGCGATTATTGCCAGAGACACATGGTCAACAAAGTGCTGAAAGGAGGCCTGTGTGACAATTTCACTGTGAGTCAGCAACGAGCAGCTGAGAAGCAAGGGTAGTATTCCAGGGTGCACCTCTGTGTGCTCTTGCTTCTATCAGGAGGCACATAGGACCACATATCTTGCTTCCCAATTGAGCTCATTTATTTTTCTTCACAATAAGAAAAAACAAATAAACTTCTGAAATACAGCCATCTACTCCAATCCCATGGAAAAGGAACACAATTCTAACCTCTGGCATCATACATGAAACAACACAAAACTCAACAAGTACATTCACAGCACACTTTTCTGCAGTACTGAAAGCAGTCTACACCTCTCAGAAGTGTTGGAGTCTACATGTACTAGGTGTGTTGTTCAGATCTGTGTGGTGGTTTAAAAGAAAATGGCCCCCATAGGGAGTGGCACTATTAGGAGGTGTGGTCTTGTTGGAGGAAGTGTGTCTCTGTTGCGGTGGGCTTTGAGGTTTCCTTTGATCAAGCTAAGTTTCATGGTGACACACAGTTCACTCCTTATTGCTTGTGGATCAAGCTGTAGAACTCTCAGCTTCTCCAGCACCATGTCTGCCTGCATGCTGCCATGCCCTGTCATGATGATAATGGATTAAACCTCTGAAACTGTAAGCTACCTCAATTAAATGTTTTCCTTTATAAGAGTTGCCGGGGTCATGGTGTCTCTTCACAGCAATAAAACCCTAAGACAATCTGAGTGGGAAAAAACAAAATTATTCATGTATAACTTGGCATTTGA
>LZPO01028085.1:7333-23530 GCA_001675575.1 Neotoma lepida | reverse complement strand
CATATGTAAAATGTAAGTGTGTGTGTGTGTGTGTGTGTGTGTCTGATTAAAGCAGAAGTGGGGGATTATGTAAAAAAAAGAAGAGGAGTCAGTGAATAGGGACAAGAAGGGTTAATAATGGTGTGAATGAATATGAGCAAAGTACAATGATTACATCTGTAAAATGTCCTGATAGAACCCATTGTCTTGTATGTGAAAGAAAAACTTTAATGAGACAGAGAGAGAGGGGAGAGAGAGAGAGAGAGAGAGAGAATTCCTGTTAGGAGGCCTTGTGTTCACTCCTTGGTAAGGTGACTTTCCACTTTAGGTCATGAAACTTTCCAAAATTAGACGAAACCTTTACACTTGAAGCACATGGCTGACCGAGGAAACTCGGTTTTAATGCATACATTTGGATTCTGGAGGTAAACGCTCTCCTCTTAAAAGTAAGCATTGGTGTGGTAGAATGTATGTAGAGAATGATCCACAAGGCAAGGCTACTCAGAGCTCCTGTGTGTGTGACGAGGTGAACACCTGCATGGTGACATCTGCATGGTGTGTGACAGTGTGGACATCTCTCTACACTGGACCAGCTGCAAGAGAAATAAAGATTAAGTGTGATTTGGATTCCCATGTGTGATCCCTAGATCAGAAAGAGCAAAGATATTGCTGACACAGTCAAATACTTGAATGAGGTCTATGAGTGACACAATGTTGTGTGAGCACTGATTTTTGATTGTAGACTTGTGTGCTGACTACAGAAAAGGGTGTGCTTGGGTGGTGGTTTCCTGGAGTGTTAGGGGCCACAGCATTCAGAAAAGAACAGCTAGAATACAGGCAAATAAACAGCACGGTAAAAACACAGTACAATGTCAAGAGCTGGGGAAATGAAAGGGACTTGTGTTCTCTGTTTTCCCCTGGCATTATTTTCTTTAATATTTGAAGTTATCTCAAAATAAATTAATAAAAATAAAAAATCAATTCTAGGTGATTAAAGGCTTTGTTACAGTTTTTCATAAAGTTAGTGGATCCCTCAATGGTTCCTGTACTGAAATTTAATCACTGTAATGAGGTATTAAGAGAGTGGTAACTTAATGAAACTATGGTGTTTAGAGACAGGGCTTTTGGGAAGTGATTGGGATCTGGTAAAATCATCATGGTGATCCATGAGTGAATACTGCTAGTTTCATAGAGAGACCGACCAAGCTGCTGCCGAGGGTCATGTCTGGGTGTATATGGTCCTACCACAGCCAGGGTCTCTGTTGATCTATGGTTCCTGTTATCACCAAAGGCCATGCAGCTGCCCAGGGTCTGGTCTGACACCTGAAGCCATGTTAGTATCTGAGGGTCATGCTGCTGCTGGGACCATACAGATCTGAGTGGCCTTTGTGTTACCTGGGGCCACGGTGACTTCTGGGCCTGAGCTGCAGCCTAGGGCCATGTCTGGGTCTGTGGTCCTACAGCAACTGGGTCTGTGTTGATATCCATGGTTGTGTTGCCCCCAAAGGCCACATGGATGCCCAAGGTCTGGGTTACCACCTGTGACCAAGTTGGTGTCCCAGGGCCACACTCCAGTTGGGGCCAGGTTGGTGTCTGAGGGCTACACTGTAGCTGGGGCCATGCCTATCTGAGTGGCCTATGCTGCCATCAGGGGCCATAGTGTCATCCAGGCCCCAGCTGTTGCTGAGTGTGAAGTCTAGGTTTGTGGGCCCTACCACTGCCAGGGTCAGTGTCAATGTTCATGGCTCCTGTTACCACCAAAGNCTGTGCAGAGGCCTGAGGTCTGGGCCAACACCTGAGGCCATGTTGGTGTCCCAGGGTCATGCTNCCACTGGGGCCATACAGATCTGAGTGGCCTGTACTGCTACTTGGTGCCATGGTGATGTCCAGGCCCAAATGGCAGCTGAGGGCCATGTCTGGGTCCGTGGCTCTACCACGGCCAGGGTCTGTGTCAATATCCATGGATCCTGATGCCATTGAAGGCCATGCAGATGCTTAGGGTCTGGGCTGCCACCNGAGGCCATATTGGAGTTTGGGGACCACACAGCCATTGTTGCCCATGTTAATACAGGGGCCCATGTGAACCATGTGTGTTGAAGTCTGAGGGCTGTGCTGAGCTGGCTCTGCCCCTCACTAGCCCTGGGGAAGCTGGTCCCACTCTTCATAAGAGAGCTGGCCCTGCCCCTCACAGGAGAGCTGGCCCCTGCACTTGGGAAAGCTGGTCCCACCCCTTGTCTGAGGAAGGTGGTCCCAGCAGCCTGGACTAACCAACTCAGCTACCTCCAAGGCACACATCCAAGGCTTTGAGCTGGAACACCCCAACATCTACCCAATCTATGACCTACTAGAGTGCTCAAAGGGACTGGTTCAGTGGAACAATAGTCACACAATCTCCATGACTTGGGGCAACAACAGGATATCCTAGAGGGTCCAGTATTGATGGTATACCAGAAGCCAGAGGCTTTGAACCTGACTAACAACTCATTACACAATGAACATTTGTAAGTAAAGCTGTTTGGACAAAAGGGTCTACTGCATGACACACCGTAGCTCCCAAAGCCACTAATATGAATGAAGAGATGATGGAGAGGCAGGAAAGAGAGGAGCAAAGTGTTTTAGTTTTTTTTTTCCTGTTTTTGTTTTGCTTTGTTGTTGTTGTTTTTGTGTTTTTGCTTGTGTGTTTTTAAATTTTTTAAATTTAATTTTAATTTTTATTTTGTTTTAAATTTTCTTTGGGGAGGGGACACTACAAGGGTGAAGGGCAGATATGGAGGGACTAGGAAATGAGTGGGATTAGGGTGCATGGTGTGAAATCAAAGAATAAATAAAAAATATGTTAAAAATATATAAATAATTGCTGTCTGGATAGCCCAGAGACCTAGAATAGAACCAAACATAACAGGCAGAAAAAAAAAACAAAGTCAATGAAATGTTCCTAATGATACTCTGCTATACTTGTAGACCAGAGTTTAGCATAATCATCATCAGAGAGGCTTCATTCAGCAACTGATGGGAGCAGATGCAGAAACCCATGGTAAACATTAGGCAGAGCTCTGGGTATCCTGTGGGAGATGGAAAAGAAGGATTGTAGGATCCAGAGGAGTCAAGGTCCGCAAGAAAATGGACCACAGAATCAACCAAGCAGGGCTCATACAGTCTCACAGAGGCTGAACTGACAATCAGGGAGCCTGTATGGAACTGTCCTAGATCCTCTGAGTATATGTCATGGCTGTGTAGCTTGGTCGTCTTGTGGACCACCAACAGTGGGAGTAGGGGCTGTCTCTGACTCTTTTGCCTGCTTCTGGGCCCCTTTTCCTCCCACTGGGTTGTCTCATCCAGCCTGATTATGAGGGGATGTGCCTAGTCTTATTATAACTTGATACACCATGTTTGGTTGATATCCCTGGGAGGCCTGCCCTTTTCTGAAGGGAAAGGAGGAGGAATGGATGGGGGGTGGGGAAGGACTGGGCTCACAGAGGAAAACTGCAGTCAGATGTATATATGAGAGAAGACTAAATAAAAAAGAGAAAAAAGAAAAAAATTGCTGTCATGTACTGGGTACTTTTCAGATAGTTTACATGTAAGCACTTTACATGTAGTAATAAATTAACATCTCAAAAGTCTAAAAAATTGTTGTCAAGAATTTGAGAATTCCCCCCAAACCATTTGCTTAAAAGTAACCCCCCTCATACACACATGATGGATGAAAAAGCACATACAATTTAATCCAACAATGTTGTGAAACTGGCTTAGCATAGAAAAAAAAAGCATCTCATCTATTTCAGGTCCTAGATGGTGTTGTGGAATATTTAACATGTAAAGTTGTGCTATATTTGTTTATGCTGTAGAATATTACTTTAACTGTGTAAAGGTGTGTTACATTTGTCTCTGCTGCCTTTGTTAATGATGTAAAGATGTGTTACATTTGTTTATACTGCATTTACTTAATTATGTAGAGATGTGTTGCATTTGTTTCACCTTGTCTGCCTAAAGCACCTGATTGGTCTAATAAAAAGCTGAAAAGCCAATAGCTAAGCAGGAGGGGGTTAGGCAGGGCTGGCAGGCAAAGAGAATAAACAGGAGGAGAAATCTAGGACGAGAGAAGAAAGAAGAGAATGAGAAAGAGAGGGAGACACTCAGATCAAGAAGCCAGGCAGCCACCAGGCACCACCAGGCAGCCACCAGGCACCACCAGGCACCACCAGGCAGCCAGACATGAGAAGCAGTGAAAGTAGGACATACAGAAAGAAGGAAAGAAAAGTAAAAAGCCCCAAGGCAAAATGTAGATAAAGAGAAACNGGTTAATTTAAGTTAAAAGAGCTAGCCAGAAATGAGCCCAAGCTAGGCCAAGCATTCAAAACTAGTAAGTCTCCATATTCATGTTAGGATTTGAGAGCTTGTTGGTGGCCCCAAGAGAAAAATCCTGGTGTAAGATGGTTCTCAAGACCACAGGGTCCAAGGATGATCCACCATGTGGCCCATCTCACATTCCTTCTTTAACATTCTGTGATCGTGCAGTTACAGCAGGATCACCCCAGACCATCAAAGCTGCCTTTTCCATACCTCTCACAACCATGCTGACTGGCTGCAGCACTGATGATAGCTGGGGTTGGTGTCTGTCCCCACCCCATCTCTCTGTCTCCCCCCGCTCTCTTTCTCTTGAGGGTGGAGCTCAGGGGACAGCTTTTGGGAGTCAGTTCTCTCCTTGAAAGGAAAGACTGAACTGATTGAACTCAGGTTATCAGTTTTGGTAGAGGGCACCTTTATCTGTGGAGCCATCCCTTGGATTCACTATTTCCTCTTTTGTAACTGATGAATCCTTTTTACTGTGGAGAAATATTCTGAGATTAGAGTGGTGTCCTAGTCCACGTATGCACACATCTCCATTTTTGTATCTGGGCAGTCTTTGTAAAAATGTTATTCATATAAAACCACTAGTTTATGTTCATAATTTCAATATCAATACAATACTGCCTATTCATTTATATATGACTTCTACCCACAGCCTGGGCACTCACTGACTAGTACTNTTTTATTTTCATTGATGTTAAAATAGCCCTCCTAAGTGAGATATTTGATTGCCTTTGGACATTTCTCGAATTATTATTTCTTCTCTAACAGAGTCACTTATACAAAACTTCTGGGACCAGAGGTGTGAGATTTTTCTTCACCCACCAAAAAAATCTCCAGTGAGCCCCAAATGCTCATCCTATAATTCAGTTTTCACATTAGCTACCTGGAGATAGCATCAGACCCCACCGGTTAAGGGCTCAATTCCACTTGACTGTCCTCACTTCAGGTGCCAGGAGTAGGAGGTGGGTCATCCACTATGCTTCTGACCAACTGCCAATAAATTTAGGGTTGCTCTGATTCCCTTCCTGGGATTTTGGTAAATTTGCAAGAGTGGCTCATAGAACTCAGGGGAGAGACATTTATTTATGTTTATTTCTTTACCATGAAAGATAAATAGCCATATGGAATTGAGATATGAGGCAAAGTACATGGAAAGGAGAGTGGTGTTTCTCTGCCCTTTCTAGTGCCACCTTCTAGAAACTGCTGAGCTGCTCTGCATCTGGCAAACGTATGCTACACAGTTTTAATCATTCTTAATGGAAAATTTTATGCAGTTAATTCAAAAGAATATTCCTCATGTCACTTTTTCCATAAGTGATTATGAGCACCTATTGTGTCAACTTCCCTGCTTGTGCTATTCGTATCATACTGAAGTTTTGTGTCTCCAACCTCTATGTTACTCAAACATGTGTTGAACACTCATCGTAATGGTTTTGTATTTCTTAATTTTCCTATCAGCATGGCCAAGCCTTGCTTTGAATAAGACTATTTTTAGAGTCCAGTGAATGATGTATGAGGTAATATCTCATTAGGGTTTTCATTTGAACTTTTCTGAAAATGCCAAGTAGTTTTTCGTATACTTGTTGACTCTTTATAAGGCACTTAAAAAAGCTTATTTTGTGTTTAATTATGTGTATGGACACATAGTGTGGATGCTCACAGATGTCAGAGGTGTCAGATCTCCTGGAGTTGGGAATTACAGGAGGTTATGAACAACCACGTGGGTGGTGGGAAATCAAACTCAGGTTCTCTGAAAGAGCAATCCATCCTCTTAACTGCTAAGCCACCTCTCAAGTCCCTTATCTGTCATTTTTTTGAGAATTGTCTATGGTGTTGGTTTTTTTTTTAACCGAATAGCAAGCACTACTCTTCATTTTATTTTTATTTTATGTGAAGGTGTGTTTTGCCTGCATGTATGTCTGTGTGCCATTTGTGTGCAGTGCCTGCAGAGGCCAGAAGATGGTGTTAGATTCCCTGGAACCGGAGTTATAGATGATTGTGAGCCTCCATGTGGTGCTGGGAATTGAACCTGGCTCCTTTGGAAGAGCAACTGGTGCCCCTAACTACTGAGCAATCTCTCTGGTTCCTTTGCCCAAGTTTGAATTGGGTTATTTTTCCTTGCTATTGAATTTTGAGTAGCTTGGACACTGACTCCTTTTGCAAATGTCCCCCTTCTGAAGTCCATTTCTACTGCTGTGCAGAAGCTTACTAATTTGATGCAATTCTATTTGTCTATTTTTATTTTGCCTTCTGTGTTCTGGGATTATAGACAAAATTGTTCAGGTCAACAACAAGGAGATTTTCCCTTCTGTTTTGTCCTAGTGGATTTAGATTCAGGTTGCACACTGAATTAGGGTCCTTTGAGTTCCCTGGCTCTCAGTCCCTGTGTGTGTTCAAAGGACAGGTCATGTGAGCAGACAGTGATGTAGCAGGTACACAGGAGAGAAGAGTAGACCTCCTAATGAAGTCAGCCTTGCTAGGCCTTGATGCTGGATTTCTCACCTGAAGGGTGTGACAAAGAAATCTCTGCTGTGTAAGCCCTCCACTCGAAGGCAGCTGGAGCCTGAGCTAAGAAATGGTTTATAGCTGTTGCTGTTAACTTTGATCACCTGGCGAGGTGCTGATTGAGCTTCTGCTCTGTAAAGGCACTCTCTGTTTCTCCTTCCACTTTGTGTTGTCTGGAAAGAAGTCACTGTATTCTGAAATTATTTCCAGAAATGGGAAGTAAGAAGCAATGAGCAAGGTCCTGGGCAGAGACTACATGACGGGAGAGGGGATTTCTTCTGGGCAGGTTGTTTGTCTCTTTCTTATTTGTTGTTGTTGTTAATTTATTCAGGTCTTTATTTGCATCTGTATAGACTGGCTGATATTTGCTTTTTGGNTATAACCTGTATTGCTTTTTTTTCTTGCACATATTGTTCCAGCTGTGACCTTTGAGAAAGAACTAACTCTTTCAGCTGCCCTATGTCTCCCATGGACAGACTCCTTTCATTCTCACACAGCACAGCTCTCCAGGAGGACCCTTTAGAGGTTTTTAGAGTTCCATTCAACTCTAGAAAGGGCCATTTCTCCAGGAAGCTCTGGTTCCTTTTCTTGGACCTCAAAAACAAAATCCGGANGGTTGGTGTGTTGTTGTTGCCGAGGGATGGTCTAGTTTCCAGTCACTCCATCTGACTCAGTCAGAAAATATATGAAATTGTGTGTGTGCACACAGACCAGTAAATACTTCTCTATGCATCCACCTGTGCCTACATTAAGCTAAACGTGAGTCTGGAGTGAGTCTCCACTCCACAGAGTGAGTCTCTGACTCCACTTCTCAGCACAGGGATCATTCTACCCTCCCCCTCTCCTCCAGCAGTGACACAACTGACACCCACTTTCTGCCACCCTTCCATCCAATCATTCACTTCCAAGACGTATGTGGAGGTGTCAGTGCTGACCTGAATGCCCACGGGCAAGAGCTTTCAATGGGAGGAAGGATGGTGTCTACAGACACCCCTCTTTCCTTTTGTCTCAGACTCCACTCAGTTCAGTTACTTGGGTCAGCATCTTTCCTCTTCACACCCTCAGTGATTTCTCATGCACTTGCCATATAATTAGATTCTTGTCACAGTCTGAATTCCATCCTGATAGTCCTTGACTTCCTAAATGATTTTTTTTAAAAAATTGTGCATACATTAAGCTTTCTTTGCCATGTACATTCTATGCGTTTTGACAGGTGCAAATTGGGATTGACTGACTTGTACAGCTCCAGAATCTCTGAGAAAAGAGAATGACCACTTCAGCTCAGCCAGTTCTCAACTTAGGGCACATGGGGGGAGCCTGAAGTTTCCCCAGAGGCAATTCAAACAGTGTGACTGGAAAAATAAATCAAATAACATGCAGAATTTGGTATGTTTTATTAGCCCCCAAGTTTAAATGTAAAAGGACATAGGTGAAAGTCAGTTAACAATATACTTTATTTAACAATAATTAATGACAACATGTTATATTTATATATCAGAATATTATAATTTCAATCTGTAATACCTGTAAAAAGTTATTATGTTACTTTGTATTGTCCTCAGTTTGTATTTTACACATCCAGAATAGGCATAATTCAATTCTAATTCCACACAATGACTACTGGTCACCCTGTTGGAAAGAGGATGATCTAATAGAGCCTTGTGTTTAGTTGCCTCGGTGATCTGCGGTTGGGTCTCAGGCTGTCCATATATCCAGAAATGAGCTTAAGATGAACTATAGAAGGATTTCTGGTGGTTAAATTAAAGCCAGCATTCCTCAGGAACTTATGAAACTGATTATCATTTGCCAAAAGGAGTCCTATCCCTTACGTCTGTCAGGAAGGACATATGGCTACCTGTAGTGTCTATCAGCATATCCAAGTCCATGCTGGCCTCCTGGCTCCCTTAGTATCACAAATACTGTTATGTATTTCAAAGTACAAGGTAGCCTCCTGGCCCTTCCCTCTTCATAAGCCAAACAATTTGTCCACCCACCTCCCTGTCACCTCCTCTCTCTCTGTTCTCTCTTGCTATCTAGCTATCTCCACTCTTGTCCCTTGCTATGCTCTCTTCCACTCTCCTGTCTCTTGCACAGATAGCTTTGGCCATGACCAATCTGCTGCTCTTTCTCTCTGCTCTGGACTCTTCCAGATGACTCCGGGGTATTTTCTCTCTCTTGTTCACAATCAAAAACCTTCCCCTAATAATGGAGTGGTTCTACAGGCTGTTTGTTTACCACACCTCCTCTCATACATCTGCTGCCGAAAATTGGGAGGAACACAAACGGACTTTTTCCGAGGGGCCTGGTCTCTTCTAACTGAACCAAGGAGCTGATTTGACTCTCCTAAGGTGTGGATCGTTCTGCTGGCTTCTGCCACTCACGGTACTCGACTCCAGATTCTGGAGTCCTCCTCTTCAGCCTCTTCTTCTTCATCTTTTCTAACCAATTACCTTCTCTGTAAGTGTCCTCTGCCTCCTGGAGCCTGCTACGCCCTCCTGGGTGCCCACCACATGGAAAAGCTGTTTCTGGTTGGCTCTGGAGTCTGCTATGTGCTTCTCCACTGTGATTCAGGGCATCTTTGTGCTAAGACAGTTACCCCTCTCTCTGTTGGAATCCTCCTGTTTGGGACCATTTTCACCGAGCCTCTTCCACTGCTCTTTGATCTGTTTCTGAAGGTGTCTTCTCTCCTGCTTGCTCTGTCTGTCAGCTCTCTCCTGGAGCTTGTTCTGTCTCTCCTGCTTGTCTGGTGGAGCCTGACCTAACCATGGGCTCTTACTGGACTGCTCACTCTTCTTCTCTGTTCTCCTTTGCTCCTTGGACTCGATTCCACTGAAGTCTCTCTGTCTTGTTGAAGAAAGATTGGCCTCAGTACTCAGTCTCAGTGGCCTAAACATGAACACACAGTTTCCAAATTCTTGAGGGTTATGACAAATTCTGCCACTGCATGAACAAGCGATCCCTGAACTCTTATCTCTAAGCTTTCTCTGCACTCTACTCTCAAAAATTTTTTATCTCTAAGCCTTCTTTATGGTGGCTCTAGTCCTCTCCTCTAGTTAGTTTTCCAGAGATTCAAATGTCTTTTAGATATGGATGATATTAAAAATTGTCACATGGTGTTCTACTCCTGGTGGTTCTGGAGTTGGGTCATGGCCCAAGCATGCTTTGTTCCTCCCAAATCTCTGTCCTGGGTCAGGCTGGCCACTTGACTCTGTGACAGGGAGAATGACAGACACTACATACTTTAAAACAGCTAAAACGTAAACTATTCCCAATAGAGATTACTACTGCTTATCTCTTAGTCTTTTGTCCTTTTCTTGGCTTTATTTAGCTCTGTAAATACTTCCCCCTGGAATACAAATACAGATGTATCTCAAGATTATCCCTACTCTCAATCTTCAGCTCCCTGTAGCTCACTCAGCTCGGGATTCCCACTGTCCCACTGCAACTGCTGAGCCCAAGCCACACAGGCTGCCCTTTGTTTCCNTAGAGGAGAGCCCAAAGGTGTTGACCTTCATCTTTCTTTGTTATTTTACTTGTGGGATGACCTTATTGGCTGTTTTCTGGGGGAATTTATTAACTTTAGGAAGTCTTCTTTATTTATCTCAATGGAAAGTAGTTCAAGTCCATCATTTGTTTTGCACTGGAGAAAGTTTAAGAATGGCATTTATAGTGTGACTATTTGTCACTAGAGACTGCAGGCCTCTTCACCTTCTCACCAAGGCCCTGTGGCCACACAAAGGAAATAGCAACCAATTCACAGCCTGCTTGGTAGACTCTTTCCTGTTCGGAAACTAGTCTGTAACAGAAAGAAAAACAAACATACAAACAAACAGACAGACACAACGGATTCATCTGTTTGAAGTAGGCTTCTATCAGATAAATATTTTTTTCTCCAACTGTAATTTTGAAAATGGTAATAACTTCTCAAACCTGTGCTGCTAAGACACTGAGACCAGCCACCCCGATACTGAGGCCAGGATGGCCACAAATGCCAACAATTCTTTTGTGAAGGAGCTAGGAAGAACACTCAGCTGGCAGTCATACAGCCACCACAAGGGCCCCTGGCTCCTCTCTCCATCTCTGATGTGAGCCTGGGCTCCAGCACAATTTTTATGAAACTCTATAGATAAACTTCCTTTCNGTCTGTGGGTANAGAGAGGCTCCCAGTAACACACTTTTGGAAGTTAATCTGTCTAGCCCTGGCAAGGCCAACCATCTGACCCTACCAATACATCCCTGACCATCATGAATCATTCATTAACAAAGTGAAAATGGTCCCCTTCTGGATCACAGCTTGGAGTCAGGCAACCTGAGAAAGGACTGAGTTCTGGCATCCCTCCTAAATGTATTGACTTGGAAAATAGGGCCCACATACTATCTAGAAACCTCAATTTCCCTGTCTAAAATGTATGTAAAGCTGTTTGCTGGTGAGAGTTCCTGAGAAGGACGAGTGTGATGCTGGATGAAAGATACCGTTGTGGGATGGGGAAGGGAATAAGACTTCGCCTTCTCAGGTTTCTGTTTTCAGATCACTGTGAGTTCCTGTTTAAGGAACCACTGTTGGGCTCTCTGCCACTCAGTTCTATATTGGTTTCTTGGAGCTTGGTCTTTGGAGTCACCTCTTATAAATGAGTTTAGGACACTGTGCTATTGGTCAGTTCTCATGCTGGGGAATGGACTCTTTTTGTGTCTTCAAGAACCTCCTGTAGGAAGTTATAGTCTCCCATAGAGAACCTTCTGTGCACCTGGGTTTGGAAGGCACTTCGTAGCTTTTTCCTTACTNTTTCTCTTTATGGATACAGATGAGCAGTGTGATAACTTCAGGTCTGAATTTGGAATGGGAAGTGGGAGACACTTCTATGGCCATGTACACTTTGTCCCATAAGGGTCATGTGCTGGTGTTCAGTGTGATGGTACTGAGGTGATGAATCATTCAGAGATGAAACCTAGTGGGAGGTAATTAGTCATGGGGCCTTCAAAGATGGATTAATGGTCATTTCATGGAGTGGGTTAGGTCCAGTTGGAGTGAATCAGGGGCTGGGGATATGGCTCAGTTGGGAGAGTGCTTGTGTAGAATGCATGAAGCCATGAGTTTGATCCCCAGCACTACATAAATCAGGTGTGGTGGTGCAGGCCTGTAATCCCAGCATTTAGACATAAGAGGATCAGAAGTTTAAGGTCATTCTAGACTGC
Source organism: Neotoma lepida (assembly GCA_001675575.1). Taxonomy (NCBI): domain Eukaryota; kingdom Metazoa; phylum Chordata; class Mammalia; order Rodentia; family Cricetidae; genus Neotoma; species Neotoma lepida. Next base: position 11,500 of record LZPO01028085.1, on the reverse strand, counting down.
ATGGCGTGTTTGAAGACAGCCTGGGCACAGACTCTGCCTTAAAAATAAGGAAGGAAGGAAGGAAGGAAGGAAGGAAGGAAGGAAGGAAGGAAGGAAGGGAGAGAGGGAAGGAAAGAAGTGAGAGAGGAAGGAAGGAAGGGAAGAAGGAAGGAAGGAAGGAAGGAAGAAAGAGAAAGAAAGAAAGAAAGAAAGAAAGAAAGAAAGAAAGAAAGAAAGAAAGAAAGAAAGAAAGAAAGAAAGAAAGAGAAAGAAAGAATTACTTTTAGTGAGAGCAGGTTATCATACAAGGGTGAGCCAGGCCCCTCCTACTCCGTTTCCTTCTGTCTTGCCATGAGACCTTTCTTTCTTGCATGTTCCCTACAACATGATGCTATCTGCCAAGAGCCCCTTTAGAGAAGCCAGAGGGCAATAAAATTTATAAGAGGACATTAAAGTGGGGCCTGATCACATAAGACTTATAACAGGGGGAAATTTGGGATCTGGCAAGATGGCTCAGCAGGTAAAGACACTTGCCAATAAACCTTACCTGAGTTTTATTGCATTCATGCATGTACACAAACACACACACCATAAAACAAATACATAACATTTTAAAGGGAGGAATTTGGACATGGAGCTAGACATTCATAGGGGGCATATGATTTCAAGACAGTCATATGATAGTGGAGTAAAGGTTAGAGAAAGGTATGGACTGGCCTAGGAATGCTAAAGTCTCCTAGAAACCAGGCTACAGACCTGACAAGCCTCCCTCATGGCTATGTGGAGAATCAACCCTGCCAACCTTAGTCATGGCATCTAGCCTCCTGAACTGTGAGGTACACATTTTTGTTTTTTAAACCACTCAGTTTCTGATCGTTTGGGGTGACAGCCTTGACAAAAAAATGACAGTGCCAAGATAGTGGTGGTACATCCTTAGAGGGAATGGACTTCCTAGAGGACATCAGTCTTAGAGCAGAAAGTGAGTCCTGCCTTCTTCATAATCTGAATCCCCCAGGCCAACTCTGAGGCACCTGGAATCCTGAAGCATTTCCAGTAGGGTGGAAGTCCACTAGTCTTTGTGACCACAACTTGGCCTAGACTCCCTGTCAAGTGTACTGAACACTACAGCTGAACACTGGGCAACTATCATATCCACATTATTGTTAGCCTTGGAAAAAGATCAAAGCATCAAATTAAAGTATAGTTTCAGAATTGTGCTACATCAAGGACCATCTGCATCATTTTCTGTGCTCTGCTCCCCTTCTGTTATTCCTGATTCTTCAGAGAAGTCTCTCTCAAAGTCTAGAGCCCAGGATCAGCTGTACTGTGATGAGGGAGGTCCTGAATGTGAGATGAAGAAGATAACGAGATACAGGAACCAGAGGAAGCTCAAGGCCCAGGGTGGATGTGGCATCCCAGGCTTGGTCAGCCCANGGAGATAGTAAATAGAGAAATCTGAGGGCAGATCCTCAGCTCACTGGACACGGACCTTCAGGAAATGCTCAGAAATATCTGAGTGTCTCCTTGGAAGTGATTAACTGGGCAAATCTTGGCAATCCATCTTGCTACAGTTGAAGTGTATATAACTTGAGACTTTTCTTACTCAATTAAACGAGGAGATGAGGTTGCTCAGATGATGTCTAAGGACCTTCCAGGCTTAAAATTCCATTATTCTAATTAAGCAAAAATGCCATCCAGCAGTGAATAGCTGTCAAAGTCATGTGCTTTTGTCTGCAGGGGAGGGAAAGCTGCCTCTGGACCCTCAGGCTAGGCAGCCGTAGCCAATATAGGGCTGCTGCTCTGCAAGAGGAATATACTGACAGCTGTAAGAAGTGACAGCGCAGCATATGGAGAAGGCACAATTCTCTCATCTAAAAAGCCAGTGGGGGCTGGTAGCAGAGAGTTAGGTGGAGTCAAAGCATCTCTCCAGCACTGCCAGTTTATGATTTCAGGAGGACAGAGGAGCTAGTCAACATCAGGGCAGCACTATGGGACCATTTAGTTTTAGGATGCACCACTCCACATAGCTTCAGCATCTCCGAGGCAGGGTTACAAGATGGCTCAGCAAGCACAAGCCTGGTGATCTGAGTTTGATCGGCAGAACCCAGTAAATGTAAAGTTGCAAGGAGAGAATTCCACACAGTGGTCCTCCGACAGCCTCATGAACACTGTGGCATTTGGGCCTTCCTACATGATGTGCACATGCACACAAATGAATAAATGTAATGAATAAAGAGAAATTAATAAATAAATACTTCAGAGAAGCACAAATTAAGCATAATCCAAATAGCATAATCCCTAGCACTAAACCATCCCTTACTTGGTTATCATTATCCCTGTGGTAGGTGCACCCTGGGTATGTAATGGTGAGTGGATTGTACATGTGTCTAACCTCATGACTCTTATGGTCTCATAGAGAAGNTGTATGGACACAGCCAAGTGCAGCAATGAATAATCTCAGACAGTGACAGGTGCTCATACTTGCTGAAAGTGTTTAAAGAACCAACAGGTCCTAGAGGAAGCTACTCTAGACTGAGTGATTGTATCTACTTCCCATAACAATTTTACCACAAATACCGTGATTTAAAACAACAGAAATGTATTTCCTAACATTTCCTAATGTATTTCTGGAGGCCTGGAACTTGGAATTAACATGCTGGCAGGAGCCATGCTGCTTCTGAAGGCCTTAGAGAAGAATCCTTCCCTTTTAGTTTGCTTTTTGTTACTCTAGTAAAAATTCAATGACCAAAAGCGGCTTGTGGAAGAGTTTATTTCACCTCATAGCTCCAGAAGGAGAGAACATAATGGCTGAGGAGACATGGCAGCAGGCAGNTGGAGCAGGAAGCTGAGAGATCACATCTTCAACCAGACACAAAAAGCAGAGAGCATGACCTGGAAGTGGGGTGGGGCTANACTATAAACTCTCCAAGTCCACCCCAGGTAACATGCTTCCTCCAGTAAGACTTCATGTTCTAAAAGTCCCACAGCATCTTAAGTAGTGGCACCATGGGGGACCCAGTGTTCAAATACATGAGCCTAGGGAGGCCATTGCTGGGAGGCCATTGCTGGGAGGCCATTGCTAGGGAGGCCATTGCTAGGGAGGCCATTGCTGGGAGGCCATTGCTAGGGAGGCCATTGCTAGGGAAGCCATTGCTCTTTCAAGCCATTACACCTTTTTTGCTTTTCTCTGAGCTGTTGACAGACTCTGGTATTCCCTGGTTTGTAAGGTTATCACACTATCTATATCTGTCTCTATCTTATTTTCTCTCCTCTTCTGTCCTCTCTTTCCTTCCTTCCCTCTCCTTCCCTCCTCCTTTTTTTAGCTTAACTTCTTATCTTGATTGTATTTGAAAAGATACTATTTTTAAATAAACTTTCATTCACAGGTACCTGGAGTTTAGACTTCAGTATATTGTTTTGGGACATAGTTCAACTCATTGTAGGGAATGAGGATGTTTTCCCAAGGATGTTATTCTTATATTGATACTTAAAAGGGAGAAAAGGAACTTTCTCCCTTTTAATTGTTGGCAACAAACAAACAAACAAACAAACAAACAAACAAACAAAAAAGAGAGTTCCGTGAATAAATAAAAACCCTAACAGGGACTGATGAGAAGCAGCTTATGTGTGTGTCAAAAAAAAAAAAAAACAACCCTGTGAAGGTGGAGTAAGAGCAGAGAGTGGGATAGAAGCAGATTTATATGCTACTCTAAAGAGCCGGGGTTGATTCTAAGAGCATATAAAGCCATTGAAGGGTTTAAAAAGCCAGGATCATACAAGGGCAGAGAAGTATCTACAGCAATGACCAGGTTTACGGAAGGTGGGAGCAGGGCGGCAAGGGTCTTTGCAGAAGGTAGTTGAGGCAGCAGGGTGAGAGAAGATGATAGTGGCTGCAGAAATGGGGAGAAATCAATCCCTTCCCAAGGCATTAGCAGACGGACTCAACAGGACAATGTTATTTCTAGTACAGGTCTTGGTCCAGAGACTCAGGATGGAAACTTTGAACATGCTTTAATCCCCCTGAAGAATTTCACTTACATGCATTAAGAAGTATCCATATAACAGCTGGAGTCCAGTGCATTTTGGTAGCCATTGTTCAGATGTCCCTTAGTCTAACTTCGGCTTGCTGGAGAAATAGATTTGGCTGAATGTGCAAAATGTTTTAGTAATAAGAACAGGCCACATAAA
>LZPO01028084.1:25256-50685 GCA_001675575.1 Neotoma lepida | reverse complement strand
GTAAGTCTTAAAAGAGCCATCTGTTTTTGAAGCTAACCCTGAACCAGAAAGCCATCTCTTAAAGGAGTTGTACCCTGCTCACCGCCAACAAACAGAGCTCATTGGAGAAGAGGCAGCTACCAAGAAGCCATGCTTGACTCTGTTCTTGTGTCTAGAATCATTTTTAAAGCTTTGTCAGGTTTTATGTGGAAATTTCTGTCCCATGATGGGCCCCATATGTAGTCAGATGTTTCTCTCTCACTGGTGTGTTCCAAAATACCTGGTAGTTGGTTCCAAAATAGTTGACTCAGAGGCTCAATATAAATTATAAATGCTCAATCAATAGCTCAGGCTTATTATTAATGAGCTCTTACATTTTAAGTTAACCCATCTTCCTTATTTACACTCTGCCATGTGTCAGTATCTTTATTAGAATGGCACATTCATTTTCTGTTCCCTCTGTGTCTGGATGGCAACTCCTGTGACTCTCTCCTCCTTCCCATCATTATCACTTTGGCTCTCCCACCTAAATGCCTGCCTGACTACCCACCTGTCAGCATTTTATGAACCAATGAGAGTAATATACATTCACAGTATACAGAAAGATTATTCCACAGCAGAAGCCTCTCTGAGGACAAATGGAAAAGGCACCGATATATGAATATAATATAATTACAAATAATTTCATTGATCTTTTTCTAGTTGTGTTTGGTTATTCTCTAGTTATCTGGGTTAATCAGTCTTACTTTATCTTGTTTTGTTGTGTTTACCTGTCATTTCTTGCTCCTCTACCCTTTTCTGAAGGGGAAATTGAAAGGGACTAGATGTGGAGGAGAAGAGAGAAGAAGAAGGAGAAGGGTTGAATGTTCGGAGAAGTAGAGAGAGGGAAAAATGTGGTGGGGTGTTTTATATGTGAGAAAAATCTATTTTCAATAAAAAAAATGTCATCCACCATGATCAACTTGAGTTCATCCCAGAGATGTAGGACTGATTTAACATACATAAACCAATAACATAATCATACTAAAAGAAAAAAGCCACATAATTATTTCATTAGATACAGAAAAATCTTGTTTCAAACACTGTCATCACTGGAATACAGAGGATATACCTCAGTACAATGAATATAATTTATAGCAAGGCCACAGTGTACATAGAGACTAAATAGAGATCAATTGAAAATATTTCCATTAAAATCACAAACAACTCAAGGATTTTCACTCAATCCTTCTCTTTTCAATATAATACTTGAATTCTTAGCTAGAACAGTAAGACAACTGATGGAAAACAAGGGAATACAAGTTGGGAAGGAAACATTCAAAGTATCTTTATTTCCAAATAACATAATAGTATACAATAAATTGAATCTCTTTCTGTACACACACCACACACACACACACACATACACACACACACACACACACACACACACACACACGGAATTTATTGCAATTACTTACATGCTGTAGTCCACAATGGCTAGCTGTGAATGGGAAGTCCAAGAATTCAATAGTTGCTTAGTCCCACAAGGCTGCATGTCTCAGCTAGTCTTCTGTATATGCTGGAATCCTGAAGAAGTAGACTCCAATGCTAGTGAAGGAATAGATATGAAGACAAAGTGAGGTCAAGCAGGAGAAGAATGAATGAATGCTTTCCTCTTGCATCGTCCCTATATAAGCTTCCAGCAGAACCTGTGATGGAAGATGTGACTTCTTGAGCCTCAAAATCTGGATTTAAAGGTATGTGTCAATCCTACCTCAAGATGTGGATCAAAAGATTGTCTTTAGCCTTAAGATCCAGATCACAAATGTACCCTCCATTTCTGGATTGTAGTTCATTCCAGATATAGTCAAGTTGATAAGCAAGAATAGCTATTACAACCAAGAAACTCCTATACCTAATAAACACTTTCAGTAATGTACTGAAATACAAAATTAACACACAAGTCAATATCTTTCCTGCATGACAAATGTACGTAAAGTCTTGTGTCATTTTGTTCTGAATCTATCTGGCTCTGGACATACTGGGTTGCAATATTTTTAGTTACTACTTCTTTTGCACTAGAATTATAAGACTCTTCAAAGTGTTTATGTCATCTTGATTTCACTTTGGTAGTTCGTATATATCAAGAAATTCACCTTTTTTTAATGTTTTCCAGTTTTGCGAAAACCAAAAATTTAGAGTACATCCCTATGATTCTCTGAATTTACTCAATATCTGCTTTATGATCTTCCCTTTCATATTAAATATCATTAATTTGCATATTCTCTTTCAGTCCCTTGACTAATTTGGCTATGAGTTTGTCATCTTGTTGATTCTTTTAAAGAAACAACTTTTCATTTCATTTATTCTTCATTTGGTTTTTGTTGTTGTTTGTTTCTATCTCATTGATTTCAGTCCTGATATTTTTAGCCCTGATCTTTCAGCTCTATTATTACTTTACATGTACTGTTTTTAAGTATTGTTCTTTGAGAGATTTCAAGTATGTAATAAGATTATTGACGTGAAATCACTCCAGTATTTTTATGTATGTATTTAGTTCTTTGAACTGGCCTCTTAGAATACACATCACGGTGTCCCATAGTTTAGGATATACTGTGTTTTCACTTTCATTCTTAGTGTCTGTCTTGATTCACTGTTCATTCAGTAGTGAGTTGTTCAGCTTCCATGAGTTTGTATATTTCCTGTTGGTATTATTGATATACAGCTTTAATTTAATTTATGGTGATAGAATAGAGTCCAAGNTGCTANGTTGATGTTCTTATGACTGTGGAGATTTGTTTCCTTATTTATCATCAATTTTTTAGAACATTCCATGAGTTTTGGGGGGGAAAAAAGCTTATTCTTTGGTGTTTGGTTGTGTTATTCCATAGATGTCTATCATGTCCATTTGATTTATGAGGTTATGTAACTCCAGTGTTTCTTTGTTTAGACCAACTTGTGTGATTAGGGTACTGAAGTCACTCAGTATTGCTGTGTTAGCACCAATGTGTGATTTTAGCAGCAGTACTACTTCATTTGCACACTTTTGTGCCCTGTTGTCTGGTGCATACATGTTTAGAATTATAATATGTTTTTGTTGTATTTTCGGTTTAACTATTATATCCTGTCCACCTCAATCCCTTCTGTATACTTTTGTTTCAAGTTTATATTGTCAGATAATACAAAAGTAGCTATGCCTGCTCTCTTCATAGGTACATTTCCTTGTAATATTCTTCAATCTTTTTTAATTAAGCAATGACTCTCTTGATGGTGAAGTATGTATCTTGGAGGCATCAGAAAGATTCATCCTTTTTCCTAATCCAATCTGTCAGTCAGAGGGTTAGTCAGTCAGGGGAAGTAACAACACTAATGTTGAGAGTTGTCAATGGGCAGTGTTTTTTGATTCCTATTTGGTTATAGTGGTGTTCTTCACCCTTTTTTCATGAACTGTTACAGACTTATTTATCATTTCTGTCCTCTTGCATATAGTAAGCCTTTTCATCACACTGATGTTTTCTTTTTCTCCATCTGGATTTCTTGACAGAAACTGCTTAAAGTTAATTGGATTGTGAATAGTTTATTTTCTTCTGTTGAAGTCAATGATATTTTTCTTGGTCTAGTAGTCTGTACTAACCGATGTGGTCTGTGACAACTTATAAAACATCCAGCCAAGTATTTCTGTATTTTAGAGTATCAATTGAAAAGTTAGATGTTAGTCTAATGGGTCAGCCTTTATATGCACTGTGGAAATTGCAGCTTTCAGTGTATTCTTTGCTCTGTACATTTAGTGTTGATTATTTATGTATCATGCAGGGTTTCTGGCCCTGTATATTTGGTGTTCTGTATGTCTCCTGTTCTTTAATAGGTATCCCCTTCTTAATATTGGAAAAATGTTTTTCAGAGAAATCTTATACTAATAGTTATCTCAGTATGTCCAATAAAGTCAGTAGAAACTCAGACTAAGATACTATGAGAAAGAAGCAAAGCACAAGCTAAGTTCACCAGTACACTCCAGACCAAGATGAGAAAGTATATCACCATGGAAGATTTACTCCTTTCAAAAAGGATATATTATTCTAATACCCAGGAATGACAAAAAATTTCTGATTTTCTACCTTGGTTTTCTAAATAGCTCATATTACAGGTAGGTAAATAATACCTCTAGATTATTACAAAACAAACACAAGAAAACAACAAAAAGTATAAAATGTGTGTGGGTAGTTAATCATCATTTAAAAATTAAAATTGTATATAATTTTACATATCTGCATCATAAGTATGATGTAAAATATTTAGCAAGATGGGTGTGTGCCCTGCTTAATACAGATGTGTACTTTTTTCTTTTGAACCATGAATGGTTGAACACTTCTGTGGATAAGAGGAGGATTAGGACATGGGGCAACTGTTAATACTTCTTAGAATTCTTACATGGAATGTAGTCTGTGTTCTCAAAAATGGTAACTCCTGGAGAAAGCCACAATAAGACAAATTCCATGGGCTAATAAAAGATCAAATAAGATGCCATGGAGAAGAGCAGTAGAGGGGCAAAGACAAAGGCAAAGCAAGGAAGGAAAAGAGAAGGTGAAGCCAAGAGGAAGTCAAGGTTCCTGATAGGCCACCATGGACTTTACACTGTAGCATGGGTCACCACTGAGAGGCAGAGGCTAGACTCTTGGCATCATGGAGATATAGACTCCTCAGGTTGGGAAGGGATATGCTGGGGTAATGGAGCTTGAGTAGGTGTAGGAGACGTGTTGGCATCCTGGCTTTGCTGAGGTTCCCCTCTATTTCAAGTCCGCTTACCAGTGTCCCTTTGAGGGGAGCCCATTTGATGAATGGTGCTGGGAGCAATGCTAGCTTGTAGAAGGAGCCACTGGTGGGAGGACAGCTGGATCTCCAAGGGAATTTCCTGCCCATGTCTCACTACTGCTTCCTGCCTAAATCTCCAAAATGTGACCTACATTAAATTCCTTGCTTCTATGTTCCTTAGGTCAACATACTACTTCATAAGTCAAGAGGCTTCCAGCCTCTCAGCAAGCTTCAGGTTCCCAGATAACCAGTCAATTTGGGGCTGTCTGATGTGTTGATATTCAAAGTATTTTCTAGGGCATATGTGCAAGATATGAGCTGAGGCTTCAAATTACCCTGATTAGGACTTCAGCACCAGGAGGCCTATTTAATTTGCCACAACTTATCTCTTCTTTCTCTCACCTCTGTCAGGACCTTTAGTTTCCTGAGGCAGTTTAGTCCCAGAAAGAGCTCAGAGATTTCTGGATTGAAAGAGAGTCTTCAAATTCCACAAGAAAAAAGTCCTACCAGAGTCCTAGGGATTCCAAAATTCCTTCTCTGAAAATAGAATTTTCTGGTGTTTCTGATATGTGAGACCAGGTCCCATTGTTGAGAGAACTTATTGATGGTTTTTAGATTTGTTAAATTTTTAAATTTTTATTATTCCTATCCCCTGTGTGTTTTTGTGCTGTAGGTGTGTGTGTTTATGTTATATGTTTCTGTGTTTGTGGGCATAAGGATAAAATAGCACATATGTGGAGGTCAGAACACAACTTCCTAGAGTTGATTCTCTCCTTCCAACCTCATGGATACAAGGGATTCAATTGAGGTCACCTGTGGAGCGGCTACCCACCAACCCCACAGTTTCCCAGAGTTTTCTTGGGTGTGAGAGTAGCGGGAAATATTAGATAAAAGGATTTTAGATTATAAAGAAAAGATAGAAATAAAGGATAGCCTCGAGAGGGCCCAGAACTATTTCACCGGCCGCAATTGTGTCAGCCCCAGGGTATTTATAGAAAAGCTAAGGGGTAGAGCAAAAGACCTTCCCCCAGCACAGCAATGTGCAGACCATCTCAGACACCTGCACTAGGGCCCATGGTCCAATCATCCTCTCTGTGCAGACCTGCTGGGTAAAGCCACTAGGAACTTGAAAATGGGCTCCCACAGGTCCCCCTTTCTTAATATATAAAAAACAACTCCTTATTAAGACCTTACAGCAGTCTCTATAGCTGTCACACCTCCCAAATATGGGAGTAGAGGATGATAAATGATGGCATTTCATTTGGGGAATGGTCTAAGGTGACTACAGAAGTCTTAGCTGCATCAAGGCTTTCGAAACCAAACATTTCTTAGTGCAATTGGAAACTTATAGAACCCCTTAAGCTTCATCATAAACAGGTTAACATAAATATTGTTACACATAATTACAGTCAGTTTTCTCAAACTTACAACTTAAACTCTTAATGTTTGAACTCCATAAATGTTGCTATACATAGTAACAATTTTCTCAATCTTAGAACCATTTGAATTTCTTGCTAACAGAATATAGGATAAACTTCTGAAGTACTCACAACTTAAATATTTTCTTAACTTCACTGAACCTGGATGCATTAATATCAATAGGGTAAAAATTTCATGACCATTATTATCCTATACATACATTCAATCTTAATTCACTAACAACTCCCCCTTTTCTTTATAATTTTTAAACAAAATCTCAAACCTAATTAGAAACCACAGTTATACAATTATAATTCCTTCAAACCGATATTTAAAAGCGATATTCTCCATCTAACTATTAACACTTTGAAAACTTAGCAAAACATCTAAAAGCAGATTCTTAATAAAACTTGACATTTTAAAGTAAGCTCTTAGTATACCATTTGCATTTCTTATTAACCGAACATTAATCCACTCAAAATATTTTTTAAATTAAATAGACTAAGGAATATTACTTCCCCCATTTCTTTATAACTTTAAAAAAATTCCAAATTTCTCTATTTAAATAATTCCATTTGTAACAAAACCAATTCCATAAGTAATTCCATTTTATATAAATAGTTCCATAAAACATTTCCATTTTTCATGAATCACCAGTTAATAATGCATTTAAGCATACAAAAAACTATCTTGAACCTTGTAGAAACAATAAATCTCTTCATTTACACAGTTCCACTTTTAACACAAATAATTCCAGAAAACAGTTTCTAGATCACCATAAGTAAATTCAAAATATCCTCATTGCAATAAAATCACTGTTGTTCATTCCATTTCTTAAGTCCCAAAATTCAAATAATAAATTCTGGTACCATCCTTCCAAATATGAAGAAATTCATAACCAAACGCTTTTTGTAGTTTCATCTTTCTAAGTTCAAAAACTTCAAATAAATTCTGTTACTAGACTTTCATTTCCAAATATGAAGAAACATTTACAACCAAAAAGTTTTTGCAGTTAATCTTAGTTCAAACAAGTGTCTCTGCAACTTTCATTCTCAAGCCAGAGACATTTTTAGTTACAGTAACATTTTAAAACTGCACCATTTTGCTGTTAATTTCAGTTTTTCTGTGTTGCTTTGTTTTTCCAATGGATCTCAGCTGCGGGTGCCTTGTTTTGCTGGTTCTGGCGTCCACTATTCTTAGCTTGTTAGCTGCTTCTGAAGCTTTTTAACTGCGCAGACTGTCAGCTTGCAGTCTACTAAGACACTACCTCCTGTGTCTCAGGTTCCTTAAACATACACATTTAGCATAGACTCACACAATCAACATTTATGCTTTTTCATAAACTCACATTCAACATATCTTGCTTTACACTTTTTTTTACAAATTCACATATAACATTAACATACTTATTTATATACTTCTTATTTATTTATGATGGCCATTTCTTTACCTCTTACAAATTTATTTACTTCTTAAGGAAACTCTGTAGTACTATAGCAAATATATTTCTTATATTCTTATTTAAACTTAAACTAGCATCTTTATTCTTATTTAGACTTACATTTATAACTAGCATCTTCACTTATTTACTTCTTATATTCTTCTTTAAACTTACATTTACACCTAGCATCTTTATTTACTTCTTATACTTATTTACTTCTTATTTCTTATAAGGTCTTAAAGAAATTCTATAGATTTTAAGCAAACTGTGTAGGGTTACCATGAGCACATATCTAACTTAGCAAACACCTAAAAGATTTCTTAAACCTTAGAAGAGATTTGAAGAGATCTTAAACCTTTGAAGAGATCTTAATTTTCTACTTTTTACTCTTAATTATCACTATCTTTATTACATTTCCTTAACTAGACAGGAAGTACTTGAGAGTTTGAAACAAGAGTTTTTAATAACTCTCTTAACTATAGGAATCAATGAATTCTGTTGCTAAACAGTACTTTATGCATTTCAGATCTTTTCTCAATTTACAGCAAGCCCAAAAGGAAAGAAAAGAGAAGAAAAACCTTGTAAAGTATATTCTGTTTCTAAATTGCTTCACTAGTCATCCCATAACAGTCAAATTTCCCATTCAGCAGAAGACAATTGTCTACGTTAGAGTGGAGTACCAGACCTGAAGCTTTCAGCAGGTTTCCCTGTATACCAAAACTTCGTTTCAAACCTCCTCAGCAGTCTGGAGGTCTCCTTATTCTACTATGCCCAGACTGCAAGATGAAACATCAATACCAGGAAAATTGATTTAGCTGCTTTTCACACTCATCTTCTTATTAGCCCAGTATTTTTAGCAAGAATGCTATGCTACTTTGCAAAGAATTCAAGAATACAAGTGTTTTTTCATGCTTCATTTCATTAATTTCTTAGCCTCTGATATTAGCAGCTGTGATATTTAGCATTGATTTCTTATAGAGAACTTTCAGGTGAAGCAACTTTGTTTTGTAAGACAGCTAGATTTTTTTGAAGCTTTATCTCAGCTATAGGGCAGTCATTTCTTTTTGAATGTCTGTTTTCTTGTCTCATTAGATTTTCAAAGGAATCATTCATTGCAGGCTCTTTGTTCAAAAGCTAAAGAACATCAAATTCCCTTGCTTTCTAAAGGATTTTAAAGTGGCTTGTTAAACAGTTTCTAGATAGAGTCTGTCATTTGCCCAAATTCATAACAGCTTCCCTGTGCCAAAGTTCAGAGATTTCTGTTGTAACAGAACTTTCAGTTTGCTTTACAAAAAGCTTTACCTCAAGGTGAGGGTGAAATTCCATTGAACTACCGTAAAGATCTTAGCAAAAATTCTTGCACAGCTATTAAGGTAAAATGAGCAAAAAGCTGCGAAGCGCCAAGCTTTGTACCTTTTCAGTTTTTCATTGGAACTGACATTCAACAAACTCTTAGATGATTTTCCTCTTTTTTATTCTTTTTAAAGCTATCTTTTAAGTTTACTATGAGCGTTTTTGAGCCGAACAAACAGTTTTTGGACATTTATTGCCATCTTTAGGGGAAAAAAACTACCTTTCCCAGAATGCATTTCTCTTTATCAGCTCACTGTTAGGAGCTAGCTTATGGACTCCATTTCCTATATTCTTTTGGAGTCTAGGAGTCAACTTTCTATTCTTTTACCGGGCTCATTTACAAAGTTTTCATGGTTTTCGCCTGGGAGGTTTGAACCAAGCTTTTTATGTTTTCAACTACGGGACATCGGGAGATTTCTGTTCTCTCCTCAGCTGGCTTTAACAGGTGTTTCTCCTTCATCGGACACACCAGCCCTGGATCAGAACTGCACCTGCCTGGTTAGTGCTCATTGAGGCCGGCATTTCTGAAAGCAACTTCTCAGGGCATTGTGCATTTTTCTTAGCCAGACAGTGAGAAACAAAAGAATTTACAATAGAGCTTTCCCACTGGTCTTTCAGAGAGTCTCTCTCCCAGACAGTTCCTGCTTTGGTCTCAAGTTCATTCCTTTTGCCCCTAAAACAGTTCCAATGCCACACTAGCGGCTTTTCCTGCTACTGAAGGGTAGGAACTTTTTGTCCGTTTCTGTTTTCAGGGTCTGTGAGGTTTGTGTTTTTGCCTTATCAGGCCTTTTGCCTGACCCAGTCCCCCAGCAGGTTGCTTTTGTTGCTTTTGACTGTCTGGGTTCTCACAGACAGAGCTTATGCCAGAGGCAAATCACCTCAGGGCTTTGTGGTGATTATATTATGTCCCCCAAAATATTGTGTACCCTAATAAAACTTATTTGGGGTCAGAGAACAGAACAGCCACTAGATTAAACATAGAGGTTAGGCAGTGGTAGCACATGCCTTTAATCCTAACATTCCCGAGGCAGAGATCCATCCAGATCTCTGTGAGTTCAAGGCCACACTGGAAACAGCCAGGCATGGTGGCACACACCTTTAATTCCAGCACCTGAGATCTCATGTCTTTGCTTGAGAAAGACACATGCCTTTAATCCCAGAAAGTAGTGACAGGAAGCAGAAAGGTATATAAGGTGTGGAAACCAGAAGCTAGAAGGCCTCTGCTTTCAGGCTTTGAGCAGCAGTTGAGCTGAGATTCATTTGGGTGAAGACTCAGAAGCCTGCAGTCTGAGGAAACAAGATCAGCTGAGGAGTTGGCAAGGTGAGGTTGGCTGTGGCTTGTTCTGTCTCTCTGATCATTCAGAATTTACATCAATACCTGGCCTGGTGTTTTCAATTAATAAGACCATTTAAGATTCGCTCTACAGGGCTTTACTGCACAACTCATCTCACTGGAGTCAGTTCAAACAAAGCTTTTCTCAGAAAGATGTTTTCTCTGATGGAAAAGAAAGCTTTACTCCTGTATAGTTTTTCTGTTCAGCCCTGGCTGGGCTCTTTCCCCAGACAGCCTTCCTGACTCGGCAGCACAGCTGCAAAACACATTCAGCTGGCTTTATTGCTTTCCCCAGCAGGCCTTCCCATCAGAGAAGGATCTGTCTTAGCTCTGTGTAGCTCTGTGCCTGCACTTTCCCGAGTCTATGGCTAAGTTCTAGCCATAGGAGAATTCTGGCTAGTAGCTTCTTGGTTGTTGGTCAGAAGCGAGGAAAGAATGCTTAACAATTTCAGCTCATTGCTTCAGGGGATTTTTAGGGCAATTAGGAGCACCTTTTCATTCTTATATGTGCTCACTCAGAAACAAAGCTCTTGATGCCTCAGTTCAGCTTCAGCTGAAAGGTTCAGGCTTTTTTTGCTTTTTCTCATGTCAGTAGCCCTTTCCCAGGTCCTGTATGCCTCTGTTGTGGCTTCACTTTGGGAAAACTGTCTCTTGCTTCAAGTTTTTGCTGCACTTTCTCTAGCTAGGCACTAACCACAGGGAACTTCTGGCTGTTTTTTACTAGCTTGAAGAGACAAAGCTTAAAGGGAGGTGTTTAGAAACTTGAGACCTACTCCCTCATTGCAGGGAGGATTTTTCTAGCTTGAAAGAAACAACTTAGGTTTTTGCTATCCTAAGAGGTTTTTCCTTAGAGCTGATTACAGATGATTTTCCCGTACTAATATCTCCAGGTGATTCTAATTTTTTCACTTTACAGAAAACTCAGAAAATACTGAAAGGCTTTTTAGAGAGATTAAGTTTTTGGAGAGAGCTTTTTTTGAGAGAGAGAGAGAGAAATTAAGCTTTTTAGAGAGATTTTACGAAGTTCTTTTTCCAAGAAAGAAAGATTACCAAGCTCATTCCCAGAAGAGATCAAGACCAGGTTTTCCCAAAACTTCTGAACTTTCTGGTTTTTTACCCCCCATAGTTTTGCCTCAGGGAGAAATTACTTTCTCCTGCCACTTGGAACTAGCATTTTAGCTTCCCCTAGACCCAAAAGCTTCCATAGGAATCTTTTTTCCTGCCTGATAAACTCAAAGAGCTTCTTTCTGCCCATAAAGCTCAAAGATGATAGATATTTCCCCCAGTTTGTGTACATAGCCCTATAGTTAGAAAATTGAAGAGTTTCTGTCTAGTTGCCTAACTTAAGTAAATTTTTTTCTACACGGCCTTACACATCTAAGTTTTTTCTATACTATATTACTACACTATACCTTATACTTATTTTCCACAGATAGAAATTGAGAGAGGGATAGAAGACAGAAATTTTTATAGAGGAGATTTTTGCGCTGCAGCCTAGGATATCATTTCTGTCCATTTTACTTTTCTCTTGAGGATAAAACCCCCTGCCCTATTTAATAAATAGGTTCCATTTCAACACTGGGCATGTCCCTTTTCTTTTATTCCATAGGCAGGGCCTAGCTCACACCTTTGCCAAAAACTCTGCATAAATCTGAATATCATCTCCATTATCTTTTGACTTTATGTCCTTGTACTATTATTCTTCAGTCCCTGTTCTATGCTCTTATACTATTATTCTTCAGTCCCAGCTCATGGCACCATTCTTTAGGGCGACTAACCACCAACCCCACAGCTCCCCAGAGTTTTCTTGAGTGAGAGTAGCAGGAAATATTAGATAGAAGGATTTTAGATTGTGGAGAAAAGATAGAAATACAGGATCTCCTCAAGAGGGCCTGGAACCTATTTCACCGGCCCCGATTGTTTTGGCCCCAGGGTATTTATAGAAAAGCTAAGAGGTAGAGCAAAAGACCTTCCCTCAGCACAGCAACATGCAGACCATCTCAGATACCTGCACTCAGGCCCATGGTCCAATCATCCTCTTTATGTAGACCTGCTGGGTAAAGCCACAAGGAACCTGAAAATGGGCTCCCACGGGAGTGGAAGTAACCAAAGAGAGAGATGTATGGGAAGATGCAAGGATAGGGCCATTTAAGCCCTTTGAAACTGAAGCTGCATGCATGTGAGACAGATCTACAGGATCTGATGTTTGTCCTAATGTCCTTCAGTCTTGCCTTGGTCCAATCTTCTTTCACTGTGTTTCTATTTCTCTCTCTTGGAATGTGAATGGTATTCTGGGCCATTGTATGTTGGAAAGATGTAACTGTTTTTCTGGTTTTACAAGATGTCACTGTGAAGAGATTGTCTTGAGTGTCAGAGGAGACTTTGGACATTTGAACAGTGTAGGGGCTGTTGCATATAATTGAGGATCATTGAACTGACTAAAAGCATTTTCTTCATGGATCACCTTAAGCCTATAGTGACTTGGGTCAGAATGTAGTTGATTGAATAAAAAACATCCCAGATAGGATGATATATTTGTGTCTCTCTTGGTGACTTTCTTCCAGTTATTTGTAAAATCCTCCATAGGAGGAGCCATTCTGGATAAAATTCCTCATTGTGGATATTATATGGATCTATATACTCTAAACTCATTTCCTGTTCTTTATGTCCACTGTGTTGTGGTTGAAATTAATCAACCAGTTTCCTTCCTGTGCTGTCATGCCTTAACCACCATTATAGATGTTATCTCTAAATCACCAAAGATAGAGTAGAAACAAATGCAATTCATTGCTAAGGCAGTTTGTTAGCCTGCTGTTTTAATTTTTTGTGTGCTTTTGAAGACAAGATCTCTCTGTGTAGGCCTGGATGTCCTGGAAATACACCTCTGTACACCAGGCTGGCCTCAAACTCAGAGATCCCTTAGAATCTGACTTCCAAATCCTGGGATTAAAGGTGTGTAGACGAAAGTTTGTCTGGTTTCCCGCCCGGCTCCCACGGCCCGCTTAGACCCAAATAAACACACAGAGGCTTATATCATTTTTAAACTATGGCCCTGGCAGGCTTCTCTCTAGCTAGCTCCTACATCTTAAATTAACCCATTTTATAAATCTATGTCGCCACGTGTTCCACGTGGCTTTACCTGTGCGCAGTTATATGTTGCTTTCTGGGTGGCAGAATGGCATCTCCTGACTCAGCCTTCCTCTTCCCAGAATTCTCCTTGTTTGTTTATCCCGCCTATACTTCCTGCCTGGCTACTGGCCAATCAGCATTTTATTTATCAATCAATCAGAGCAACACATATTCACAGCATACAGAACAATATCTCCATCAAAGGTGGGCAAAATTTCTAGCTTTTTTGTTTTTATATTGCCAGGTGTTGGGCCTAGGATATAGGTTTTTGTACATATCAAGCATATGCTGTTGTACTTCACTTCTATCTTAAGTTTTAAAATTTGGCGGAGGGCATCATTCTGTTTCTCAGGATGGCATATATTCATGCTAATAATGCTGCGTCAGCCTCAAGTCATTGAATTGCAAGTGCATGAACTTCTTCCTGCCTGTTGTGTTTGTTTTGAGTTTTTACATGAATATGAATATTTTACCTGTATGCATGGATGTTCACCAGTAGGGTACCTGGTCCTCTCAGTGATCAAAGATGGTCTCAGAAGCCCTGAATATGGAAAAATAGATAGTTGTGATCTTCCATATATGTACTGGCAATTGAGCCCATGTCTATGCAAAACCAGCAAGCTCTCTTTATGACTGTGCCATCTCTTCTGCCCTGTGTTGATTATTTATGATCAACATTTACATTGTGAATGTTTTCATCTGTCCATTTGTAACTGTTACAACATGCAGTGTCTTGTAGTAAAATCTTATTGGTGTTACAGTTTGAATTGGGATACTTCAGGTTTCTGGAAGATGAATACAGGACTTGAGTGAATTCATAACTCTTTATAGGATCTTCAGTAAACTCCTCTGAGTTCTTTCTATCTTTTATGTTTGTTTGACTGATGTTTGCATGGAAGACATGGTCTTTTTTTGGTTTTTTGAGACAGGGTTTCTCTTTGTAGCTTTGGCACCTTTCCTGGAACTCGTTTGGTAGCCCAGGCTAGCCTCGAACTCACAGATATCCGCTTGCCTCTGCCTCCCGAATGCTGGGATTAAAGGTGTGTGCCACCACTGCCCGGCCATGACATGGTCTTAATGTGCCATTCTGGCTGTCCTGGACCTGATTGTATAGACTAGGCTGGCATTCAACTCAGAGTCAGATACATCTGCCTAGGCCTTCTGAGTTCTGGAGTTAAGGGTGTGAGCCAATACATCCAGTTTGTCCATGTTATGTTTCTTTTTTGTAGTTATTAATTGTTCATACAATTTCTGTCATGTGTACTCTATACTGTTGAACTGTTTAGTTCTTTCTGTGGTTGTTAATGGCATTTCTTTAGCAAGGTGATGTCACTTTCAAAGGGTGCAGAAATGACAGAGGTGACCCTCCTATTCATTTTCTTTCCAAAATGACTTGGTGATTACATTATAATGTCATAGAGTTAAAGTAGAGATAATCAGAGTTAAATGACTATACTGTCACAGAAGTATACATTTACAAATTGTCAGTGTGATGTTTTCTGTTATACATATATATGGGATATTTTAGAATACAGTGACTTATGATGATGTGCATGTCGACTTCACTTGGGAAGAGCGGACTTTGCTGGATCCTTCCCAGAAGAACCTCTACACAGATATATTGCTGGAGACCTATAGGAACCTTACTCTTATAGGTAAGACTGAATTTACATTCACGTTTTAAAATATGGGGACTACTGTTCCTTGATTTTGGATGCTCTTCTATAATTTGATTGAAAAAGCATATTGAGGTGAATAAATCGGGCATGTTTCTAAGATTGATTGAAGGTAGTAACTTAAATTTTGCATAGTTTTGGATAATATACATTTTCCTATATTATATTTTAGGATACAGTTAGGAACACCATAATATTGAAGAACATTTTCAAAGTTCTAGAAAACATGAAAGGTAATTTTCATATGCAAGCTGATACAAATGTGATTCTGAAAAAGTTGTAATGTGTCCTGAAAGTTCTTTCATAAAGCAACAGTGTAAATAAGCAACACTTAAAGTGCATTGATGATTATTAAATTCTCACAAAACCATATACCTGAATTTCAGGTAGGTGAATTGTATTTTCAAGACATTCTTTTAAGACAAGAAAATGATGCCTTAGCAGACAACACCATTTAAATCATGGCACCGTGGGAGTTATGTGTTAGAATTGGCAATCTATTTATTTCATCCTACTCATATTATAAAAGTATACACAATGAAGACGTGATAAGTATATTTTCAAAACTTGCTAACAAGCAGAGTCCATAATAATGGTAGTGTAGTTCATGTACTTGTTGTGACTGTGCTGTTTAATGAGGGGGGCAGCTAGAGTCAAGACTCAAGGGCCAGTTGTTGAGAACAAACCTTAATCCCTATAGCACAAGCCTATGAGTACAAAAAAATCAAGCTGTGTAAATTGAATGTGGGAATCTTTCATTGATTATTCTTCCTTTACTGGGTATATCATATGTCACTCTGGATACAAGTCATATGAGTATAGACATGTAGAAAGACATAACGTAATGCTCTCTCAGAAAAATTAGAAAATATTAAGCTGTCCCCGCATTGAATTTAATTCAAGGAATTAGTTCCCCAGATTCATTTTGGTGTGTCAATAAACTTACACAGCAGAAAAGTCCTATAAGTACTTGGACTGTAAAAACTCTTCTGTTTGTCCTACTTCATTTAGCAATGTAGTATGATTCATATTATAGGAAAATTTATTAATGCAATACAGGTGTTAAAGCTCTGATTTTTTTCAAATCTCTTCAAATATGTGAATAATCTCATATATAAAAAATATTCTGTATATATGATCCATGTAATAAAGAATCTTACCATCACAGGTATCCTCAAAGATGTAAAACAACTTTTAATGAAGGAGAATAACGTGAGTGTGGACACAATGATAAAACCTTAAGATCTGAATTCTCTTTACAATTGAACCAAATTGTAAAATTGATTGGTGAAGATATAAAGATTAAACAGTGTATTGAATGTGGTAATGCTTTTACATGTGGCATTTTCCTTGCAGGCCTGAAAGAAGTCAAACTGAAAAGAAACCTTCTATATATACTCAATAAGCCCTTGAATATTCCAGTACTCTCGAAATACATGAAAAAAACACATACTAGAGAGAAACTCTATGAGTGTAATCAATGTTGTAAAGCCTTTGGATATTATAGTAATCTTCAAAGTCATAAAAAGACACATACTGGAGAGAAACCCTATGAATGTAATCAATGTGGTAAAGCCTTTGCGTGTCAGAATAATCTTCAAATGCATGAAAAATTACATACTGGGGAGAAACCCTATGAATGTAATGAATGTGGTAAAGCTTTTGCATAACTCTGCGATCTTCAAATTCACAAAAGAACACATACTGGAGAGAAGCCCTATGAATCCAATCAGTGTGGTAAAGCCTTTGCTTGTCACAGAACCCTTCAAAATCATAAGAGAACACATACTGGAGAGAGACCCTAATAATGCAATCAATGTGGTAAAGCCTTTGCACGACTCAGCAGTCTTTGAATTCACGAAAGAACACCTACTGAAGAGAAGCCCTATGAATGCAATCATTGTGGTAAAGCCTTTGCACAACTCAGTAACATTCACATGCATAAAGGAACACATACTGGGGAGAAGTCCTATGAATGTGATCAGTGTGATTAAAGCCTTTGGATATTACAGTCATCTTCAAATGAATAAAAGAACACATACTGGAGAGAAACCCTATGAATGTAATCAGTGTGGTAAAGCCTTTGCCTGTCACAAACGTCTTCAAAGCCATAAAAGAACACATCCTGTAGAGAAACACTATGAATGCAATCAGTGTGGTAAAGCTTTTGCCTGTCACAAAAGTTTTTAAGGCATAAAAGAACACATACAGGAGATAAACCTTATTACTGTGATCAATGTGTAAGACCTTTGCATGTCATACTCATCTTCAAGTGTATAAAAGAACACATACTGGAGAGAAACCCTATGATTGTAATTAATGTGGTAAAGTGTTTGAATATCACAGTCATCTTCAAAGGCATAAAATAACACATACTGGAAAGAAACACTAAGAATGTAATCAGTGTGGTAAAGTCTTTGCATGTATCAGCAATCTTCAAAATCATGAGAAAAAAATCACACTGCTGAACTCTATAAATGTACTCTGTGTGTTAAAGTTCTGCACTTTATATGGGAGTAAAACTTTGTTTCCAAACGATCTATTAAAACCCTAGCATATTACAGTAGTCTATGACTACCTGAATGTAGTAAGATAGGCCCATACGGTCACGGAAATTGGCTCAAAGCAGTTGCCAAGGCATGAGCTAAACTGGAGTCTGCCTGAGGGCCTAGTAATAGGCCCTGTCAGAGTTTCTGATCATGCAGATTCTGCCTGAGAACATAGCAGTAGGTGCTCTCAGAGTTCCAGATCATGCCTAGTTAACGATGTGTGACCATGCAATGTCACCAGCCAAGTCAATGAGGGACAACCATGCAATGTCACCACAGTACACAGCCTGGGTGCTGGGAGCAGGGTATATAAGGCCTTCCTCATAATTGAAAAAGAGTCTGCTGTTTGCCTTTACCTAACTTCCAATGTTTGTGTCATTGATACCTTCTCATCACCTTCCCTGAGGGAGCTATTATGACCCAGCAACATCTGAAAAACATATTAAAGGCTTATTATAAAGTATTTGGTAAGATGTGTAGCCAACACACTTATCAGTACACAAAACAATTTTGTAGAAAAAAAATGACAGTGTCCTCAATCTATCCAAGCATTATGATGTTTGTTCTTATATTGTTTGTACCAGCAAACTCATGGAAAAAACAAATTTATGAATTTATGAATCCCTATGAGTTGGGAAAAAGGGCCAATCAAAGAAACACACCCTGACTCTGACACCAGAGCCAGTGAAAGACAAACACTTTGGCCATGAAACCGGAGCCAAAGAAAAACACTTTGGCACTAAATCTACAGTTAGTGAAAGAAACACCCTGACACTGAAACTAGGCCCAAAAGAAGAAAAGGGGCTAGTTGAAAATATGCACTTTGTCCCTGAAACCAGAGCCAAAAATACACACTCTACCCTAGACCAAATGAGCACAAAGCCAACCAACTTTGATCTTCAAGCAAACAAATCCCTGAGCGTGATATCCAGCCAATCTCTGAGCTTGTGCAACCTCAGAGATTGAAGTCAGACTACTTCCCACTCTGAAAATCTCCCTGGAACATCTCTGTCCCTAGAAAGCCCTATATAAGCCCTATGCTGTTTCAGTTGGCAGCAGTCCTTTTCTACCCTTGAAGAGGCAGCCATTCTACTGGATTCCCCCCTCCCAAATAAATGTCTTAAATGACTTTTTGGTGAAGACCTACCACCAGAGCAGACCAGAAACTCTCTAGTGGATTAGAGCAGAGAAGAAATGAACACCTCTGCTGTCACATTCCCTTAAAGGAGCAAAGCAGAAGTAACAACGTTTTGCCAGAGACTGCTACATTTGTCCAGCAGTTTTCCCCTTATTTGAGCGAATCAGAGAAATAACAATTTGGGCTGGAGCTGAGAAGAAACTGACATCTCTGCTGGGAAACTCCCTAATGGAGTGGAGCATAGAAGCAACAGTAATCTCTGCTGGGAAAATCTTAGTATAGTGTAGGGGAGCCCAGCTGACATGGATCTCTCTCAGGAGCAGGATTGTGATATCCTGCGAGGAGATCATCCTCCACTGGAACACATTTTCAGGTGTAACTTGACTTCCTGACAGCCAGAATCCCTCTCTCCATGCAGCTATAGGTTTCCAGGATACATTCCTTTCACAGCTGTTGGTATAGACNGATTTCTGAGTCAGGGACNGTTTTCTTCAGAACTGTAGGTATCCAGGATACCTTTCCTTCCACATCTTCAGGTATAACATGACTTCTGACAGTCAGAGTACCTTTACTTTCAGAGCTGTAACACATGCACTATNAATTTAAATGATAANGGAACCTTTTAGATTTTATACTTCTCTTCAATTACATGAAATAACTAATTCAGGTGTAAAATTTATAAATTTGTGTTAGTTCCTTTTTTGTTGTTGTGATATAGTGTATGTCAATGTATAAAAGAGCTTAATTTGACCCTTGGTTCCTGATATNTCATNACCATGAAAGTGGCATGGCAACAAGTGTCAGATATGGCAGCTAAAGCAGGAAGCTAAGAACTCACATCTTTAACCTGCAGCATGAATAATAGAGTGGGAACTAGAAATGGTGTGTGGCTGTAAGTTATCAAAGCGTACCCTCAGATGCACATTTCTTCTACCAGGGCAGCATCTCCTAAATATTCCCAAATGATACCACCAACTTAGAAGAATTGATTTCTCTGACTTAATGCATACATACTGTATAGATTTCTGTTACATGATCCAATTCATGACGAAGTAAAAACTCTACAAGGCCTTAGATGCCTCAACACCTGTTACATTAATGAATGCTTACAAGAGAAAATTTTTCATCAAAAATTGTTTATTTAAAGAGTTGTTTTAATTGTAATTTTGTGATGTCAATGTGTGTGTGGTTTGCGATTGTACGTTCTGGTTTCTGAGAATGTTAGACCCTTGGATCTTGTAGCAGGAATTACAACAAATTGTCAAAAAACATATCCTGTTCCTGGAAATGAACATTTCTTAACTGCCTACTCATATCTCTAGTGCTGTAATTATTCTAAGGCCTATTTGTATCATTTTGAAGTCAGGAAATAGGGACAAACACATACAAGAGAAAAAAACCTATTCATGTAAATGATTTGGGAAAGACTTCAGACATCACAGTTGTCTTCAGCTTCAAGAACGAAAAATCACATTTATTTTTCATCATAGCCTTGAATTAATTAAATTACTTACCATGTTCACTCAAGATTGATGGTGAAGATCACTGTTTTGTGGTTTATATTTTGAAATATTTGAGGTAGATACTCAAGTATGCTATATATGTGGCAAATCTATTTAGTGAAGTTTATTTTGTGGTCTTTATATTTGTTCTGAGGCTTTTGTACATCATCTATCGTGCTTTCACTTAGTGATAGGTATTTTTCTGTTGTAATGTATAGACTGGGATCCCCATCATCTAAGTGGTCTGTTGTTTATTTAAAAAGCAGGCAGTGTGTATGTGAAAGGGTTGTGGGTTGTTCTTCCTGGTTTTGATTTTCATTTTTCACATATATCTTCAAAATTTTTTGCTGTTTGTATTCATCCTGGCTTGGATACCAGTAATGATTCAGGGGTATATTTGAACTCATGATTCTCATGTGTCTGCCTCCTGAATATAAATCCAAGGGTAGATGATGTACTCCCAACATGTGCTGGTTTGCCAACACAATTTAACAATGTTAATGTTAAAATGCTTAATAGAAAAGAATATAAGAAACATTAAGTGCCTCATTAATGGAAACTATTAGGGGTCCAGTCTCCAATAGTCTCCTTCCCAGGGTCTCCAGAAGAGATTCTACAAATAATGAGGATAATCTGAGGGAAAATAATCTAAGTACACCAAGCTCTGTTGTCCATACACTTTATTCCTTTTTGACAAAATTCTTTTAGTCCTGTCAGGGAACCAGTCTTCAATCTCACCAGCAGTCACTCTTTTACAATAGAATGCAAAATCTTTCAAGGTCCCCACAAGAGCAGTGATAGTCAGCTTCATTTGTAACCCAAAAGGGGAGTGAATAAAGGAGGTGCGGTGAAATAAGGCCTGGAATAAGTCATAAAGGGAGTTTTTGTGGTCAAAATATATCCTTATTAGTGATTTGGTGAAACATTACGAATTTATCATAAATGTGCTCAAACTACAAACTTACATGTGTTTAGGCAAAAGAGTCTATGAGTCACTAAAAGGAAACTGGTTGGGGGAAGAGTAATCGACAGCTTGAAGCACCTGGCATGAAGAAAAACCTTTGGTTCTAAGTTAGTTGCCCTAGGGTACCACTTTGGCTGTGAGAGAAAAGGAGGTCTGAGCATAATTTTCACAATATGTATAATGATGGAAAGATAGAAGTGTGAGAAGACATGTTCTCCCATGCATTATCATTCAGGTATTTATATTATTTCCAAAAAGCAGAAGATATCAGCATCAATGAACTAAGACCATTTATTAAAACAAGAGTTGTGATTTTGTTTGATTTTTAGTAGATGCACACAGTGAATTATACTGTTTCTCATCTTAAGACACTCCCATGCTCCAAACAGTGATTTGTCCTTCTTCCTGTTTTTAAAATTTTTAATTATTTTTTTTCAGTTTTTATTTATTTTACATACTAAGCACAGTTTCTTCTCCATCCTCTACTCACACTTCCTCTCTCTGCCTCCCATCTACCCTACTTCCTACCCACTCCTCCTCCCTCTCTATTCAGAAAGGGGCAGGCTTCCCATGGGCTTGAACAAAGCATGACATAGCAAGTTAAGGCAGAACTGAGTTCGTCCCCCTGTTTCAAGGCTGGGCAAGGTAATCCAGCATGGGGAAATTGTATCCATATGCCAGCTAAGCACCAGAGACAGGTCCTGATCTCAGGGCTAGGAACCTTACAAACAGAACAAGCTACCAAAAGGTCACACAAGCAGAGGGTCTAGGATGGTTCCATGCAGGCTCCCTAACCATTTGTTCAGAGTACATGAGCTCCCACAAGCTCAGTTCAGCTGTCTCTGTGGGTTCTCTACCATGAACTTGAACCCCCAGCTTGTACAATCCCCCTCCTCTTTAGCTTTTTATTTACTGATACTTGATGTATAACTTTTAATTTTTATGTTGCTTTTTTCTTTGTTTTGAAGGAGTTGGTTGAAAAATATTTGTTCATTAACAGGATATATATTAGTTAAAATTTTCAGGAATTCCATAACACAAATTTTGACTATACAAAATTCTTCCATGACTAAAAATGTTGCATGAAGTTTCTTTAAGACACTGTAGGAAAAGAAAATATTGCTGTTATCTATAAATTTATCCAACCAAAATTGATTTTAAAATGTGCTATTTTAGGTGATGGAATTCATTCAGCATGAAATAAAATATAAATTAAGTAAAATATAAATCATGAAACTTGTAGAAGAATCATCACAATTGAAAATAATTTTGTTAAAAAACATGATTATTTTACAAAAAACTGAGCAACTTTTAACTATCCCATATAGATGTTCAACTTCCACATATATATGCATGACGATATGAGCGAAGATATTGGTATACCTCATGAAATTACAAAGTGTTCTTTCAGCCGGGTGGTGGTGGCGCACGCCTTTAATCCCAGCACTCGGGAGGCAGAGGCAGGCGGATCTCTGTGAGTTCGAGGCCAGCCTGGGCTACCGAGTGAGTTCCAGGAAAGGCACCAGAGCTACACAGAGAAACCCTCTCTCGAAAAACCAAAAAAAAAAAAGGGTTCTTTCAAATGGAATGAATTCTCAAAGGAAGTGATTGGAAAGAGAATGGAACAGGAACACAGAATGTACTAAGAGTTTAGAAGAAATTTCAAAGTATCACAGGCTCCTGAAGAAAAAGAGAAGGGAGCCTTTAAAAGTAGGATAATCAATAACATGCATTATGTAAGAAAATTTCATTATAAAACTCTTGACTGTGAATGCCAGCTATAAGCAAAGAGTAGAGAATTAAATATAGAGTTTACCAGAGAGGACTCATGTGCATCACATATAAGGAATGCTTAAAAATTAAAAAGATGGGGAAATGGTATCAGGTGCCTAAACAAAATTAAGTCAAGATGTCCTCAGTAAGGAGGGAAACAACAATTAAGAAGAGGTGTCTGATTTTCATTGAAATTAGGATAATGGAAATAACATATTCAGACAGAAATGGGGAGGTTAATAAACTTTGGAGTGTCAGAGGCAAAAGTGTTAGTGTGTATCAAGGCCAGTAAACAATGAAAAGACAAAGAGGGAATAGACTCATTCATAATTGGAATTGGAAATGNAGTGAATGAAATTAGAAACAGAGTACACATCGCCAGAACCCAAGTAAAGGCCAGGTTGGGTGTTCAGACTGTAATTCAGGTCTTGGAGGCAGAGACATGGATACCCACAGAGCATACTGGACAGAAAGACTAGCCATNTTTATGAGCTGTGGGTTTAACTTGCTTCAGTTAATAAGGTGAACAAACAATCAAGAATGTTTCTATAAATCAGATGTGCACATCCATGCAATGTGGTCACAAGCATACAACCTCAAAGATGTTCACAGTAGAAGAGTGGAACTATTAAATGGGACTCACACTTAACAGTCAAATTACACACACAAAAAAGGATATTCATTGATTAGAGTACTCTAGGCTCATTTATAGCCCAAGAATTAGAAAGTAACTCAAAAACCAGAGTTTCTATACATCAAATTTCCCAGGGGAAAAGTCATTTTATATACTCATCTCAAATAAAAATTATTAGAAGCATTGAGTGAGCAAAATTCCATTATTTGATTCCTATGTCAATCTAGTGTGCATTTGTGAAACAAGATTTCACAGCCTTCCACAAAGATAAGCAGAAATTTCAAGCAGGTAGCTCATTCAGCTCAGTCTATGAAGCAAGACTCCCACCCTGAAAGGTGAATTCTCTGAAGGTAACTTCAGAGACTCAAATGAGCATACAAGAAGCTTAATAATCCACAATTTGTCCATTGCTGAGGTTGATGTGTGTTCTCTACTCCCTGGAGTATTTTTGCTTGTTTGTTTGATTAGAGATGGGATACTTATATATAGCCCTGCTGTCCAGCAATGTGCTATGTAGATCAATATGGCCTCAAATTGACAGAAAGCATCCTTCTACTGCCTCTTGTGGAGAGGATTTATGCCATAAGTCACCACACCCTGAATTAGTGCTGAGTATTTATTACAGCCAATGGCATGCAAAGATACTAATGTAATCAATTAACTATGTCAACAAGGAAATATAATGTTTTGCTTAGTAGGCATGTGTGGTGAACTTATCGATGGAACTACCTGTAAAAAATGGATGGGAACATAAGAACACTTCATGCTGAAGAAACAAAACATTCCCATGTACTTGAGGCGGAAATGTAAGTTTTGCAGAATGTTTGCCAATGTCCTAAATGTGCCAAGTTCCACAGAGCTCTTAGTCACAGAATGTATTTCTGTCTCAGAAAGGGCTGCATGACAACCACATAATTTTTAAGAAATAGCACCTTCTAGCTTCCTTGATATGGAGCCTGCTGTACAGATTTCCTTTGGTATGAACTGTGCCAAGTGTCAGAATATTCTTAGGCGCATTATATGATTCTTTTTCTTACACTATTTGCAAGATAGATTGTATTAACTGCACAATGAATGAGAAAATTTGAAAACTTTGTTTTCCCTCTTGAACTTATTAAACCTCACTAAACTGCTGTTCAGAAATCATTAAAACAATGTCAAATTTCTGAATGTGCTGAACAATGTCCACAGTCGTCTTCTCTCTAGCACAAGCATACCTAAGATAAGGTTTACAAAAAATTAGAAAGAAAACATTTTAAATGCGTTTTGTAATTTTAGTCAGTGTACTAAAACTAGAACTATAGTGATTCTGAAAAATATAGTTGGTCTATGCTAAGTACAGAAAAGGCTCAATAAAACCACCCATGTTAAAGAAGGATACAAAACAGTATCTTGGGGAAAAATGTGCCACTGTACCACATAGGGTGAATTCCTTCAATTTCTATGCAAATATCATTCAAATGATTCATGCAACACTGGAGATAAAAGTCTGCATCAAAATATGGAAACAGTTTTTGACAGATCTTTTAAATCTTATTGGGTATCCAAGATTCCCTATGAAGAAAAAATATGAGAAATCTGGAAAATCCTGCAGGAGTTCCTTCACACTCAAGACACTTAAGAGTCTCCACAGTGGAGAAAAAATGTTAATGTACAGAATGTGGCAAAACCTTTGCCTATTTCTCTACTTTTTTTCCTTTTCTTTTTTTTTTGGTTTTTTGAGACAGGGTTTCTCTGTATGGCTTTGG
>LZPO01028084.1:6916-24758 GCA_001675575.1 Neotoma lepida | reverse complement strand
GAAATATTTTACCAAGAAATACAACTTTTATTCACCCAGGAGCTTCTTGGTAAATGAGCTACATAGGCAATAAAGTTGTGTACAGAATGATTCAGAAATTACTTTTAATAATGGTGCAAATTCATGTCTAATTGACTAAAGCAAAATGATTTAAAATATAAGGACTTAAACCCGGGTAGTCTGCTTATAAGCATCAGTAAGCTAAGCTATTGGTCTTTTTATTACACTCTACCTGAAGATTATTTTATTCATGGTATTTTCAATTTTAAATAAGTGTATATTACAGAAAGTTTTAATGTTAAATTATTCTCTTGACTAAATTCCTAATAAATTTATTAATAACCTGCTTTATTGACATGATATTTATTTTATGGTAGAAAGGTGTCATTAATATCATCAGTTCCACAGATGGTAATACAAACTGAACATGTTTACTTCATAGTACATTGCTTGACATAAATTCTAACATAAAAATCAGTAAATGTATATGTGGGGGGCAGAGGGACATTGGAATTTGGTAAGGACTGAACGAGTGTCATTTGTATACAGGGAAAATTCCATGTGAGAGACCACATGCCTGTGTATATGCCTATGGAAAAATGGTAAATCCAACCCTTCAGGTGTTGAATGTTGTTTAGGCTCAGCAGAATGAGAAAGATTCCTGTGCTGCATATGGATGTTAACAGTGTACAGAAAATATTCTCCTCAGCCTTCTTATAGTGGTTTAAGCCTCAGCAGTGCTCCACTACAGAGACGGCTCTCCTGACATTATGCAAACTAGGCCCTTATTCAGCTGGATATAATGACTCCTCTACCTGTAGGTATTATCACTGAAACATTGTTCATCTCTTTGTAATGAATAAGTAGAGATACCTAGAGAGGTTTTCCGAGTCCACCTAATTCTAGCTATTTTATGTGTCCCTTTTTCTGTTCATCTATTTTTTCTTATGACATCATCAACCAACTCACACCTTTAATCTCATCATTGGAAAGGGAGAGACAGGCCACTTAGAGTGTTTGAGGCCACTGTTTTATACAGTGAGTTGCAGAACAGCCAAGTTGATTAACAGAAAAACCCTGTCTTCAAGAACTAAAGGAAAAATTTATATTAATTATACTACATAAGTAATTACTTATGGGTTGTGGAGACAATGGGCAAAATCACTGAAGACCTTAGTGAGGCATGAATTGCCCTCATGTATCTTGGCCCCAAACACCTAGGTTTTCTGACAGTTGAAATACTTTCATCTGCATCTACTCCACAGATTTTGTCTGTCGTTCTCAATGGAAGCATCAATGTTGTTTTCATCAGCCTTCAAAGAGAAAGGACAATGTGAGGCTCCTTAATGATCCTTAAGGTTTCTGAATAACACCTGTGCTGAGCTTCCAGTTGATATGCCTAACTGACTCTGCTGGGTATAACAGGTTAATCAATCACATTCCCATCTCTATACTAAAGTCCTTCATGATGCTGGTTTTGAATGCATGAAAGGAGAATCTTCAGTTTGGTCTGCCTCTGAGAGCCAACAGTGCTCTGTATCTTGGCTCTGCTATAGAAGAGGGAATGAGGTTTTTGATCCTTTCCATCCAGTCTCTGTGTGTGGTAGCAGGAACNGGGTGTTGTTGNTGTTTGAAATTTGAAATATTATCAGGAAGGTGAAATTTTAAAATAAAGTTTCCTGAGAGGATCCACACAGAAGAGAAAAGAGCAATGACATATCCTCAGGTAAATATATAAACAGAGATGAGATATGTTGACTGTTGTTAGAGAAATGTAAGACGAACTTCTAAACAGTCTTATTAATAAACACACAGAACAAGAAATAAGGGTGAAAATATGACAGAGATCAGAGGAATTAGGAGCAACCCACCACTAAACTCACCTCACCAACGCTGCCTCTACTTCCAAGGAGTGAAACAAAGAGAGAGAGCGACTTCCAGTCTAACACGGCTTTTTATGCCTATCCATTCTGCTAACTCATTTCCTATCCTCACTAAGCTACATCACTTCCTGTCTTGTCTGCATGGACCTTCAGAACTCTAAGGCTGATGCTGGGATTAAAGGTGTGAGCCACCGCCCCCTTCCCTAGTTCCCAATGTGACCTTGGAGTCACCGAGAAACAAACGGATTAAGGGTGTGTGCTAACTTCCATGACTATTGTTCTACTACTAGAGGTTAGATGCCCCATTTTTCCTCTGATCCTCAGATAAATTTTATTGGGGAACAAAGATAAAATATCACCACAGAGAAATGCTTCATTTGCAGTAGCCCTTAATGCTTAGTTTTGACAATACTTTGTTTCTCTTTTTCTCAAATGGTTGTGGAAGTAAACTCTTTTGAATGCATGTCATCTGTGAGCGTTTCTACACTTTTCACTGTTCTCTTGCCATTTTACTTTTTTTCTGGATCAATTCTCTCAATACATAATGAAGATTTTTTGATATTACACAGAAATATGGATACTCATTTCCTACTGAGAATGTAATTGAATCATCTCAATCAGTGAGGAAGGATCTATGTTCCATTATCCTTCTTCCCAATGACCTATATGATCAATTGCCCATTATATGAAAGTCAAAGAGGCATGAAGAAACAGGGTGGAATGTCTGCACTGACAAAAATAATTTTTTTTTACTCTTCTGTTTTTTAAAGAGTATATCCCCTTGTTTCTCTTTATTTGCTACTAACTTCCTAGTCAACCTGCAATGCCCTTCAGTTGTGCTGACACCTGCTACCAATCTCTCCCCTGGGGGCTGATGCTGATTTTCTTACCCTGGCTGAGCAGTTTCACATTTACTTTCATCACTTAGAATTCACTGATTTTTTTCAGTAGTAGTAACAACTTTGAGGAAATTTGTGTGCTCCTATGTGCTGCTTCACTGATATATTCATAGGAAGATTTAGTCGTATAAATAATCAACTTCAGGCTTACATGCCACACATCAGCTTCTGCATTGTCTCTGCTGATCTCATGTGCCTATGTCCTGTGTGTGTTCTGTATTAGGCCCTGCTTCAGGATATCAGCGATCCTATTTATTTTCCTATTTGAATTAATTAGTTTCCCCAGCCTGACTAGAGCTGCCCCTCCCTTGATCCTCACCTTCCAGTTCCTTCCTCCAACCATCCCTCTGCCTATCACCATTCACATTCTCTCCTTTCTACTCAGAAAATTGAAGGTATCCCATCTATTTTAGCCAACCATGGAATATCAACATGGTGTAAGTCTAGGCACCTCATCTCCTGTTAAGGCTTGACAAGGCAACCTAGTAGTAGAAGAGGATCTGAAAAACAAAGAATAGATTTAGAAACAGATTCAGTCCTTGCTCCCTCTATTAGAAGTCCCACTAGAAGAATAAGCTACAAAATGGTTGCGTATGTGTAGAGGGCCTAGGTGAGTCCCATGTAAGTTCTCTGTTGATTCAGTTTCTGTGAGCCCCTATGAGTCCAGTTTAGTTGATTTGAATCTCAACTATCTTTCCTATAGTTCAATTTGGAAATGGAGAAGTGGGGAGGGATCCCTTTCTTGTCATTATATCACTAGAGAAATTTATATTGAAATTCCGGAATACCAAAGATATCAAGTTCCTCTTCTTGCTGTGAAATCTGCTGTTCTCCAATATTCCTTTTCAGACAATAGATAAAGGCCTCATCATACTTCTATATCTTCTATATATAATGTATGTTCATCTGTCTTTCTCTGCCAGTTATAGGGAGGAAAATTGCCTTCACTTATCTTCACGCTGGTCTTGCTTGAGAATCAAAAAGCCAAAATCACATAGCACATTTCAGTCTGGATTTCCCCTTAAATGCTGATTCCATACCTCTCTACCCATNATGTCACTAGCACTTATTGCACACTGTTCTCCCTCTCACAACCAATCTATTCAAATAACAAATATCAGTTACTGACAAAAGAATGTTTTATATTTAACCAATTTTTCAATGCCATGAAAGTATTACATAAATGGGTATAAGTTAAAAGAGTATTTTATTCTGAACCTGCTGACTTTCAAGGATACGGCCACAGACTTTAGGCAGGAGGAATTCGATTGCCTGGACTCTGCTGAGAGGACATTACCTGGCAATGACAAGTTGAAGAACTACACCAACCTGGTCTCTGCAGGTGAGATTATCTATTTTTACATGATTAGTAATTTATCCCTGAGGTTTCTGTCAAGTGTTATTTGGAGATATACATATTTTGTGTTAATGAGTCATATGTTTTTTTTAAAATGGTTCAATTTAACAGACATTGAAGTCACTCATTATTGTTTTTATATCCATCCTCCTGCACAATAATATAATTACTGCAATCTTGTATTGTACATTGATGCAGGCACTCTGTAGCATATAATGTATGGATACACCACCTAAACATGATGTTCCATGATTGCATTTATGCTTTTTTGTAATTCAAATGGTACTAAATGTACACTGAGAGAACTGAAAAAATTCTCAATATTTTAAAGGATTTGTCAAGCCATTTTCAATGAGAAAATCTAATGGGGGAAATTATTAAGGCAACTCCACATAGTTAAGAGGTTTACTTAGGGATTTAGGGCAACTTACAGCAAGTAAAGTGGTTGGTCACAAGGTCCAGGAGATGTGAGGTGCAGTCCAGCGGAGTTCTCTGGAGAAATCTGCTTGGTCCACCCTCCAACGTCCAGGATCCAGGAACCAAGAGCACCAGCAGGGCTTCTCCTCCAGTCTTAATGGCGCCCATCTTGTCCCTGCCCCCGGGGAGAGGTGCTAGGTAGGTGTGGCTGTTACTGGAAGCCTCAGTAAGGGTTGTGCTTCCAGCTCATAGCTGGAACTGCTGCCCACTACAAATGTCAAATATGGATCTTCCATTATTTTTCTCTAACTCTGAGCATAATCCTGTGTTAGAATTCCAGCTGTACTGGATCATATGAATACTGTGTCATATGTCTCTTCTAATGCATAGGACATTCTGTATCAACACAAGAGCTATTCACCAACATTGACCAAAGCAAAAAAATACTGGAATGAGGCCATGAAGCAGTCAGGATTCAAAGAACCTGGTAAGTTGGAATAAAGCATTGACATAGGACAAGATTCCACAGCAAGGCAAATTCAATCCTGCAGTGGCCTGAGGCTGTTAGTAAAAAGGATTCCTGAAAATCTCTAGGTGGAATAATGTCCTCAACATGTTTCCCAAGGTGTATGTTAGCCTATTCACATGTGAATTTTGTTGATTTGAGACATAGAAATTCAATATAAGTTTGGAAATGGACGGGAGGGCATATTCTATGCCCCTCTGCATATCTGTGTTTGTCAGTATTGGAGATAGTAATAAATTGTTATGGTTGCTATATTTAAAATAAACCCTTAAAATGAAGAAATATAGATGGAGGGAACTTTTTTCCTATTTAGAACATTCCTGAGTTCTTCATGATTACATGAATTTTTGAATATATTCAGGATTACACCTTATCCAATTCTACAAGCAAGTATCAGTAGTTACGTGGTTTGATATTGATCAGGGTCTAAAACAGTACGGGCCTATATTAGTATTGTGTTCTAATTCTTCAGAAATAGAGAATAAGTTTAATTGCTTTGAGGCCAGATAGAATACACAGTCATTTTATGTTGTTCTAGTCGACTGAGATTTGTCTTGTGTTCCTTTATGGTATCTATTTTAGAGAGCCTACCATGGGTTGAGCAGTAGAATTCATATTCTTTGATGTTTGCATGCGATAGTCTATAATTAACCCTTCTGTCTACTTGATGTATGATTTCATTTAATTCTAATATTTAGTCTGCTTCTTTTTTGTCTGGATCACCTGTTTGTTTTAGAGAATGCTGTGCTGAAATCACATACTATTACAGGTTTTTGTTATTCTCAGTGTATATTTCAAGTATTAAGCTTTTTATGAAGTAGGCTGTACCTCAATTAAATTCATATACATTTGGGGTAGTATTATCATACTGATTGATTATTGAATAACTGGGACAGTAAATCCTTGTTTTTTTCTTATCAATTTCCACATAAGTCCATTTTGTCAGATAGTATGGTAGCAACAACTACTTGTTTCCCATTTATTAGAATAAATATTNCATCCTTTTACTTTATGGCAGATCCTANCTTTAAGGCTGAGTTTTNTGAGACAATAGATTGGTTTTGTTTCTCAATCTAAACATCTGGAATGTGTCATTTGATTGGTGAACTGATGCTATTATTATATCAAGATATTCTAGAAATACATGTGTACTGTAAAAAATTCTAATGGGTTCATTATTGATTTTGTGGGATATGTTCTTATTTGTATTCTGTGTTTTGGTAGTTACAGCTAATTGTATTACCTTTCTCACTCTCTAAATTATGCTTATTCCTCTCTTTAGTCTCATTTTTAAAAGTTTTAAATTATATTTTGATCACGTACTTCCTCTTTCCCAGTTTCTTCTACATCCTCTCCCTCTCCTTTCCAACTGGACTTTTAGCACTTTCTAAATATCAAATAGAAACCCAATATAACTATGGCCCCCAAACCAAAGAAACAAAATAAAACCTACACAAATAGACACAGAAACAAACAAACCAAAAAACATTAACATGTAACCAAATTAAAGAACACACAAAAAATGTGAGAGATCCATTATATTTTTGGTCAAATACTCGTGAACATGAGAGCAGTTCTGGAGTGTTTGATATACTGAGTGTCACTCTATTGGAGAAAATTTATGCTATGTCTCAGTAGGTTAAGTGACAGTTCATTTGTTCACATTTTTTTCTGTTTCTTTTAAACATTATTGAAAAAATTTCTATTCATTTGACATACCAACCACAGATCCCCCTCTCCTCCCTCATCCCACCCCTAGCCTTCTCCCCCAATGCATCCCTCCTTCCCACCTCCTCCAAGTCAAGATCCCCCATGCAGTGTCAGCAGAGTCTAGTACATTCAATTGAGGCAGTCCCCTACGCCATGCATTAAGGCTGTACAGGGTGTCCCATCATAGGCACTGGGCTCCAAATTGCCCGCTGATGTACCAGGAATGGATCCCGATCCCACTGCCTGGGGGCCCCCTAAACAGTTCAAGCTAAACAACTGTCTGGCCTATCCAGAGGGCTTAGTCAAGTCCCATGGGGGCTCCACAGCTATTGACCCACACTCTTCAGGGCTCTCCACTTGTTTGGCTGGACATCTCTGCATGTTTTCCCATCATGATCTCGATGTCCTTTGTTCACAGAATCCCTCCTCTCTCTTAGATTGGACTTCAGCAGCTCGACCTGGTGCATTTGTTCACATTTAAAATAGTGGATTGGTTTTAATTCAGTCTTTGATTATTGTTGTGATATATTGTGTGCCCTAATAAATTTGTTTGTGGATCAGAGGACAGAGCCAGCCAGTAGATTAGATGTAGAATCAGGCAGTGGTGGCACACAACCTGAATCCTATCACTCAGGAGGCAGAGGTCTGTCTGGATCTCTGTGAGTTCAAGACCATAGTGGAAACAGAGCTAGGCAGTGGTGGTACACTCCTTTAATCCCAGCACATGAGGTCTCTGCATTTTCTTGGGAAGTAAACATGACTTTTATCCCAAGATGTAATATGGCAGGGCAAAGAAAGGTATATAAGGCATGAGGAAACATGAATTTACTCTGTTTAGACTGAGGATTTCATAGAGGTAAGAACTAGTGGCTGGCTGTTCTGATTCTCTGATCTTTCAGCTTTCACCCCAATATCTGTTTCTGGATTTTCTATTAATAAGGCCTTTTAAGATTTGAGCAACAGATTATTTTTAAACATGAAAATAAATTGTAATAATATAAAATCACAATGAAGTTTTACAAGACAAAACAGCAGAATAAAAAGAGTCAAAGAATAGACATAATAGTCAGAGATCAACTCATAGTCATGCTTAGGAATCCCATAAAACAATTAAACTGGAAGCCACAATTTACACACAGAAAACTANGTACAAACCTGTGCAGTCCCTGTGCTTGTTGCTTCATTCTCTCTAAGTTCATATGGAATTCACCCATGTTAATTTAGAGGGCCTTATTTTCTTGCTATCTTCCACTCCTGTGGCTCTTACACTACTTCCACCTCCTCTTCTGCAGGCTTGCCTGAGCATTGGAGGGGCAGTATTCAATAGAAAGATCTCATTTAGAGCTGAGTGTTCAGGATCTCTGACTCACTGTAGAATGTCTGGCAGTATGTCTACATATGTTTTCTATATTCTTTAAGAGAAAGCTTCCATGATGACGTGTGAATAACACACTGATTTAGCAGTATTGCAGAATATCATGAGGAATCATTTTATCACTACCTTTTCTCTTTTTTTCAGACAAGTAGTATTTTATTTCATCCTAATTCCTTGGGCACTCTAGTATTAGGTTTATGGTCACTTAAGAAATGTTGGGTATGGTATACATCTTGAGTACTGTCCTTAAGTCAAATCAAGTATTAGTTCCTTGCTCCATCAAGCTTGTCCCACCTTTGCCCTACCTTATCTTGCAAGCAGAAACCATTGAAGATAAAGGGGTTTTTTGCTGATTTGGCATATGTTTCTGTTTTGAAATGCAGAGATCGTTCTTCTGCCTAAGTAAATAGAGTTTCAAAACTCTCTGTAAGCATTAGGCATATGTCTCCATTTTCAATGATTTGCATAATTATTGCCTTCAGCTATTAAACTTTGTATTCAATTCACAGAGAGGAAGGTGTAGAACTGGCAACAGCCTGGCTTGCTTGTGTATACACTTTGGTCCACTTGGCTAACATTCAATTGTATGTAACCCAATTTTAATACTGAAAACTGTTAGGTTATAAGAGAGAGCCAGTTGGGACTCTGATTTCCACATTATTTGGCAACATTTTGAGATATCTTTCATATATAGTTCTGGAAGTTCCTACTGAGTTTGGTTTCATTAATTCTATAAGTCTATCCCTGTATTTTTGCCTAGTACCCCATCTCTACTCACACTGCACACTTCATCCACCCATTTCAGTCTCCCATCTATCCATACTTGTTTATTCTATTTCCCTTCCTAAGAAGATATATCTGTTTCATCCCCCTAGGGATTCTACAGATTGTAGCTTTGTTATCATTGTCTTCATGTCTCGTATCCACATATAAGTGGACAAAGAGTGGGGAGAGTCAACAGCACAATGTCTGATACAGATCTGGGGATGAGATTAGGAGACAGGATGTGCAGGCATAGTGGGAGAAGTGATGATGTACAAATAGTCTCCTTGCTTCTCTGGTCAGGATGGCCTCTGCGTCAGAGAGAATGACTGTTGGAGTTTCAGTTAGAAACAAAGCAATGAGTTAGGAGATGAAGATTTGGATGAGGAAATCGGTGTGATCTGTTATAGATTGGTGCAGGAGAAAAGGAATGGATACACGTATTGTGTTTTCTTCCCCATTTGGGGAATGAATCTTGGGGGATAGATTTAGAAGAGTGGAGAAAGAGTTGAAAATCAGCAATCCACCTACTACCTACCTGATTCCTTTCCCAGTGTGATTCTTGGGTTTTTGTTTCTGCTGGATTTGGAGTGTGGGATAATGCAATCAGTAGTAGAGCGAAGATTCAAGGATGGTCTGTGAGATTTCCCGAGAGATAAGGAAGGCTGAGGCTGCTACAGTGCTGCTACAGAGCTGGGCTGAAACCATTGTATTAGACTTAAAGAGCCGTGGTGAAAGGTGAAGTTCTGNAGTTAACCTAACTTTTTTCCTCGAACAAGTTCCTGCCAGAGTTGGGTGCTGAGATCAAGAAAGGTAAGGAGAAGGGTATTAGATTTGGGAGATCTTTTTTAACCAATGGAGTAAAGTCACAGGCAGCAAGGAACCTGCAGCAGGCCATTGGATTAGAGCTGAAGATGGGACTGTGGAATTGGATTAAGAGAAACAAAAGTTGAGGTGAAGGTCTGCAGTTAGTATATCTGNGGTATTGGCTAGAGTTGCCTATGTCCATTCATCAGTCTTAAATACTTCCTCCTGTCTCTTATTTTCTATTTGACTGCATGTTGAGTCACTTCATACCTTCTAATTCACAAAAAAACTTTCTTTCTCCATTAATTATAGTAGATGCTTTTGCTTAGTAGTCACTATAGGCCCTTACTCTCTTTAGGAGTGCACTGTTCCTGGCTCTTTTGGTTAGTATCTTCTCCTATAAAATCAGCTGTTATTCTAATGGGCTTTCCTTTACATGAGCCATTTAGTTTCCTTCTTCATATTTTAATGCTCTTATTTT
Source organism: Neotoma lepida (assembly GCA_001675575.1). Taxonomy (NCBI): domain Eukaryota; kingdom Metazoa; phylum Chordata; class Mammalia; order Rodentia; family Cricetidae; genus Neotoma; species Neotoma lepida. The sequence continues at coordinate 14,541 of LZPO01028084.1, read as the reverse complement.
GTTCTGTATATTAACTAGGGCTTGCTGTGTGGTATTTCTTTTTATATTTNTGCCTATTTGGTGTTGTGAATGTTTCCAGTGTCTGCAATGTTATGACTTTCTTGAGTTTGGCAAAATTTTCTTTCATGATCTTGAGCAAGATTTCATCTATGCCATTGAGGTAAGATTCTTATCTTACATATACACATTTATTTACAATTTTTTCCGTTCCTATGGTGTACAGCAGTGCCTGTATATTTCTTTCTGTTATATTCAAATATAGCATATATGTATATATATTTCTGATCTGTAGTTAAATTCCTTCTCTTGTTTTATTGAGTTTTGATATTCTATTTGCTATTTTTCTGTCCTACTTATAAAACTTTACCTTGACTTTTCTAATTAGTTTCCTGTTCCAACTTCAGACTGAGTTCTTATCAATAATTCTATAGCTATATTGAATTTATTTCTTTCAGAACTTGTGGAGACCTACAGAGGTTTATTAATCAGAACTTACACAGGGACCGAGAATCTGAGCTTACTTTACCCAGCAGGGCTGAATAAAAGTATGATTTGACCACTGGCATAGTTACCAGATGTTTGCAANGGTCTACACTTGGCTGTGTGGTGTGCTTTGATCTAGCAAGGAGGAGGTCTTTTTCCTTGCCCCTTGGCATTGTCATAAAAAGACTTTATGAAGAGGTAGAAAGGGCCATTGGGTATTGACTCAAGTCCTCCCGAAGATATCCTGTTTCTTTATTTCTCCTTTTCACTATCTTTCTATCTAATATTTTCTTATCCCTCTGTCCTCATCATAAGATCTCTTGAAAAAGGTGTGAGATGGCCTCCCACAAAGACTGAACTGTGCTCATTTAATTTTCCTCATGTCTCCACTGTCTCTTATGTTACTCTGGTATTTAAGTTTCTCCTCATTAATTTTATTGGGCTGTTACTTTCTAATTTAATTACTTTGACTACTTTAATAATGTTTATGATAGTTCTTTTATCTTCTGTATCATGGTAGTTATTGATTGAAGAGTGTTTCTATGAGACTGGTAGACTTGTGGGGGGTAAAATGCTGGCTTTATTTTTTATATACTGTTTGTGATTTTCTGTTGTTATGAATTGTTACCAGAGAAACTTGTAAAACAAAGAGTTTCATTGTGCTTACAGTTCCATGAGGATAAGACTCCATTATGTCATGGAATGAAGTTAGGTGGCAGCCGATTTAGAAAGTGCAGATTACATTCAAATATCAAGATTCAATCAAGGACCAAAGGCAACTAAAGAGAGTATGCAATTTTTATACTTCAAGGTCCTAACTCAGTTCCAAATTTTATTCATTAAGCCCATACTTTGAGTCATATAATGTCACTTTTTGAAAACAAAGTTGTCAAGTATCTGACCTTTAGGAAATATTGTTATTTGAAGTAGCATATATAATGATCATGTTCTTGTGATCAAAATTGTTTCTGTTAATTATTGTGTTATTTCTCTGTTATTTCACAAAGCAGATTTAACAGACAAGAATTAATAAATTCAGGGAAGCTTATATGTGAAGGCTATATATATCATGGTTGCTGGGGAATCTAGGGTGAATGTAGGAGAGTATTCTGGCAGAGATTATCAATCTAGATATGGATGGGCACACAGGGAGGAATACAGTCTAGAACATGGGATTGGTGAAGCAATGTAGATGAGGGTATACTGGGGGTTCACCAGCCTGAGATCAATTGTAAAATGTATGTTACGAGACTAGGATCAAAAGTGCTCATAGTTTGCAGGTAGTAGAAATATCCTTGCTAGGGATAGAAGAATGCCAGGACCCTACATTGTGTTTGTAAGTGTTAGCAGGATAGGTTGTAGTTTCTATCCTGATTGCATGTGCAGGAAATGATCCAGAGTCAGGAGATCATAAGTTACCTTTGCAGTTTCTGTGGATGAGAGGATATGCTGGCAAGGACCTAGTGACTCACTCTTACAGGGGATGATAATAATGTAGACATGATTCAGCAGGATCTGGTGAATGCCTGAAGAAAGAATGAGGGGCACACTGTCCATGTGGGAAGGAATAAGTTGGGGTGAAAACCAGGTTGCCCTATTAAGGAAAAAGGAAAGAAGAGGCTATTCACAAGGAGGAGGAGAGTCAACAAGAAAAACTGTTTTTTTTTAGACTATGGTTATGTAAGCAGAAAGAATCACAGCAGGAAATTCAATAGACATGATCCGAATGCACATGGCAATTGGGAGAAAGCTTATTTTTTTCAAATATTGTTGTCTAAGTTTGCCTGTTACATGACCATATGAAGGACAAACATTCCATGAATTATTCTCATTGTTCATAAGCACATTTAATTTGTTCAGCAAAACGTTGAACATTTCCTATTATACAGTTTTGATATGTTCTCCAGAGTGCTGTTATTTTATGCATTATGTTATCATATTATTTTCAAATTATTACACAAATCAATAGTTTATTTATTTTCTTTTCTTCCAGCTCTATCATATCACCAGACTCAAGAGGTTTCCCAACAGAAGTACAAACAAGATTCTTAACAGGAAGAAAGAGCAGGCACATTTGAAACTAATGGTCTTGACATGTTACATACAAGGAAGTTCTGGGATTTTCATGGTGACAGCAGAGAATATGAATTATGTTATGATGAGAGGGATGTTTATGAAAAAGATACCAAAGACATTACTTACAAAAAGCATCAGGAACCTCTAGTGTCTCCAAAGAGGGCACACTCTGTGTCAGTTACAAACGCAGAACCAAATGATTATATGGAAAAATATTCACACCAAGCATGGACACCTGGCTATACTCCACATGGGTATGTGAAAATTTCACAAAGTGACAAATAATGTTACTTCAAATTATTTGCAAAAGTTTTTAAGTGCTGTGAGATTAAATGGTACTCCAACAGTCCCTGAAGAAAGGAGTGCTTTAAGCACAGAAAAATATTTGAATTGTCAACAATATGGTATTCCTGCTACTCAAAATTCAGTAGTTTCCTGAAAAATTACTTCCACTAGATGACAATTACCACAATTTAGACCAACATAAATATTTTAAGAATGAAATGTGGATTAAAATGGATCACAGGGAAAGTGTTCATGAAAATTCCTTTATATTTAGTGATGCTACAAATGATCTTGCTAAGTTTACTTTGTTAAATAATTACCAGAATAGTCAGTTTGAATTACCTTTTACCAGCAATGACTTGTGGACTTACTCTACTGATGACGCAATTCCTAGTAATTCTCACATAAATACTTACTCGACAATTAATCATTCCGAAAACCATGAACATCAGAAAGTTTCTGATAACTGCTCAAAGACTTATTCACACCTACCTGACCATAGCCAAGAGAAGCACTGGACAAACAATCAACATGACCAAATTCTTAATGAATTCTCAAACTGTATTCAGTATAATGGAACTAGTACTGAAGAAATTTATGAGACTCAGAGGTGATGCATGTAAGAAGGTCTCAACTGAATCCTCAAATATAGAGATAGATAATATAAAGCATACAGGAANAAAATTTTGCCAGATTAAAGANTGTGATGAATTCTTNAATTTCAATTCAAATATCATCCAAAATGATTCAAGTCACACTGAAGAAGAGAAACCATACNNATGTAATGAGTATGAAAAGTCCTANAGCAAATTCTCATACCTTCATATTCATCACAGAATCCATACTAGAGAGATACCTAATAAATGGTAAGAATGTNCAAAGTCCTTTAGGAAAGATTCATCTCTTCATGNTCATCACAGAATCCATACTGGAGAGAAACCTNATAAATGTGATGAATGTGGAAAGTCCTTCNTCAAGTCCTCCAATCTACAANGTCATAGGAGAATCCATACTGGAGGAAAACCTTATAAATGTGATGAATGTGGGAAGTGCTTTAGGCATGTTTCATATCTTCATGTTCATCANAGAATCCATACTGGAGAGAAACCTTATAAATGTGATNTGNAAATTACTTTGTCNAGTCCTCCGAACTTCAATGTCATAGGAGAATCCATACTGGAGAGAAACCCTATAAATGTGATCAATGTGGAAAGCACTTTAAGTATGTTTCNTCTCTTCATGTTCATCAGAGAATCCATANTGGAGAGAAATCTTATAAATGTGATGACNGTGNTAAGTGCTTTTAGGGATGTCTCATCTCTTCATGTACATCATAGAATCCATACTGGAGAGAAGTCTTATAAATGCAATCAATGTGGAAAGTCCTTTGTCCAATTTCCAGACTTCAATGTCATAGGAGAATTCATACTGGAGAGAAACCTCATAAATATGATGAATGTGGAAAGTGTTTTAGGTATGTCTCAATTCTTCATGTACATCATAAAATCCATACTGGACAGAAACCTTATAAAGGTGATGAGTGCAGACAGTGCTTTAGGCATGGCTCATCTCGTCATGTTCATTACAAAACCCATACTATAGTTTAAACCACAGAAATGTTAAAAATGAAACAAGTCTTTTACTCATTACTCATCTGCTAATGATCAGCACAAAACTCAAAATGTGATTCAAGCCTTATAAATATGAAGAATGTGGAAATTCCTTTACCAAATCCCCAACACTTATCTTCCCTGACCCATACTAGAGAGAAACTTTACAAGTATGAAGAATGTGGAAAAAGAGTCTCGTGAGCTCTCATCTTAGAAGACATCAGAAAACACATAAGAATGAATCTTGGAGAAATTCTCTAATAGTTATCAACTTTATTTCAGTATAATATATTTATCCAAACAAATTCCTTCTAAATATGTGGAATATACAAAATCTTGTCCTTCTAAATATGTGGAATATACAAAATCTTGGATCAATATTCACCCTTTACAAAATATCACAAACATCACGTAGGGAAGCTCTACCCTTGATGTAAATTTGGAAGTGTTTACTCAGAAGTAGACCTTGTAATTACTAAATTGATATTGAAAAATTAGCTATGCATATTATTTCATAAAAATATTTACTCAGTTACAAGGAGTTCTTGTTTGAAAATACTAAAGCAACAGCAATGTGAAATAGAATTCCTGCTAATAGGTGATTATTGACTGCAATACAAAGTCCAAAGAGCTACAGAATTATTTTATGCATTTGTTGAAGACGTTATTGTCTTTTGTGTGATATTATTACATTCTATATCACTACTATATTTCCAGAGTTTTATCTTTTGTAGAGTGTATATTAATGATTGTTTTCAACCTCATATTGATTCCCTGTTTTACAAATACAAATAAATATATTATACCTTTTGATTATTTTTATTTCCCTTGATGTGCAGAATCTTCATTTAATAGGAGGATGGCATTATGAAGATTAGCTCTTCCAGAAATGACAATGCAAATAAAAACATATCATTAAAATTAAAACTAGGTTCTACAGAAAATTATGAGGGGGAAATATGCATATGCAAAGAGCAATATTAAAGTCCAAAAGGAAGGAGATAACACGATTATTTAAAGAAAATTATGTTTCTATTTTCTCATTGAGATAAGATATTGCTTGATGCCCAGGTTGCTACAATCCTTCCTCCCTCTATTCTTTCTCATAGGAATGCACAGTCTTAACCAGCAACCAGGGTGCCTTCCTGGGAACAAGCTCAGCCCTCTACATATATGTAACAGTTTTATAGTTTGTCTATTTTTGGAACTTCTAACAATGGGATAAGCGGCTGTCCCTGATGCTTTGGTTGGCTCTTTAGAGGTTATTCCTCTTACTGGATTGCCTTGTCCTGTATAATTAAATGGGGAGGTTCTTATTCTTAGAGCAACTTAATATGTCATGTTTGCTGATGCACATTGGAGGCTGGCCCCTTTCTTAACAGAGACAGAGGGGAAGTGGGTTGGGATATGGAGGGAAATTGGGGAGGAAATTGAAGGAAAGGAGGGAGAGGAAATGTGATCAAGATATACAATAATAAATTATTAATTTTTGGAAGAATAAAGAATACAAAAACATAGAAAAAATAAAGTAAGATATTGTTTGTATCTTGACTACTGATGAGTCTCAATGTAATATAGTCATTTTTAACCTTCCTAATGCTGTGACATATTAATATAGTTCTTCATTTTTTGGTGACTCTAAACTATAAAGTTTTTTTCAGTGCTATTTCATTACTCTAATTTTCTTCCTGTTATGTATTGTAATGTAAATATATGATATTTCTGATGGTCTCTGATGACCAGTAGTAAAGGGTCACTGGACCCTTAAAGTGATCATGATTCACAAGTTGAGAACTGTGGTTGTATAGTTTCTATAAACTGATGTTGTAGAGAAATATACATATAAGCAACAATATGTAAGATGTAACTTATTCTTCAAATACTGTTAAATGACTTTCAAGCTAGATGCTAGATAGCCTAGTATCTTTGAATACATCTCCAAAATTCACAAAATAACTCCTAAAGAAATCAATATAAATGCTTTCAAAACAGCTAAAATGAGTACTCAATTAAAGTAAATGTTAATACTAAATTCCTGTGGCATCTAAACTTCTTTTCAAAAACTGTTTTGATTTGATAATAAGGTAAAAATATCTATATTTCACAGAAAAATCACCCACACCTTCAAACTTTAAAGTTTTTGTTTCATAGTGAAAATAATGCAAATGCCCAATGTGATCCAATATAAATATGAGACACAGGATCTTTTCCTACAGAAATTAAACCTAAAATATTTCACACATCCTCACCCACAATGATTTTATTGAAGATTATTGTCACTCTTTCATCATTTAACAGAATAATGTGGAGTATAAGTTGAATGAATATTTATACTTGATAGTTCCTTAATATAAAATTTCACTGAATATTTCCTTAATCTTACTCCCTATCTCATATTGTAGAATATACAATGCTGATTTTAGCATTGAGTCAGTGTCATATTGCAGCTTAGAGAATCCCCAAGAGTAGAAGAAATTTTGTATTCATTACAAGAAATCAAACCACTGAAACACCAAACTATGGAGTTGTATTCATAACTCACGCTATTTATTCTTTAAGGAAATTTCTATTTCTTAAATGATATAAGAAGTGCATTTAGTGTTTTTTCTTTGACTATTTCACCTTACGTTGAGGCAAAGATTTGATTGTTGTCAATATACAATATACAAGTTAATTCTTGTATATTTCCAGTAATGGAAAGATTAACAGAAAACTCAATAAGTAAAAGAAATACTGAGTTACATTACACAGAAAGATGATTCCAACAGGAAGCCTCAGTAAATTAAGTGCATATGGTGTATTCAAGTGGGCGTAAGTGTGCATACACACATATTTTATATACAATTTTATAAAATCTCATAAATTCATGAGCACTGAAGAAAATCATCTTAAATGCAGAAAAGGTTATTTGAACCTTTGCCTGTGGTATTACATTCCAAGACAACTTGGCACAATTTCTGCTGTTATGCCTTTGTACAGATTTTAATAGTTTTTTAAGCACATGGACAAAAGAAACCTCACCTTATTGAAGGAGTGAGATCTATGCCATCTGCATGGATTAAGCCTCTAATTAGCTCATGAAATTATGATCTCATTTTTAGGCCCCTCCTAATCACAACCACTCTCAATTGTCATGGAAAAACATGGAAGGGATCTGGACCACCACTTCTC
>LZPO01028083.1:20729-50751 GCA_001675575.1 Neotoma lepida | reverse complement strand
AAATACATGGATTGTTTAACTTCCTGTTTTAAGACTGAATCCATACTTTCAGAGTCTCTCATTGGAAAGAAAAACAAAGTAACAATACATTTGCTAAACTGGCTTGATGCACAGGTCCGATCCCTATTCTAAATGAATACCATCCATTCCAAAATCAAAACAGATTGCTTATATTTAACTGTTTTCAGATGTACATTTTTGTTGAATTGTGTAACAAATATAATAAATTTAAACATTTTGTGTGCTGTGAACCTTTCTTCAAGGATCAACACACAAATATAATTATGTTTTCATCTCAATTGGAGGTAGTAATAGCTGGCATATTTTCAAAATATAGAGAACCTGAAGTGGGAAGGGTGCCCGCTCCTGGTATGGTCGTGTTTATTGTTTTAGACACAGATGCTTCTTGTAACCAATGTATCTTACAGAAGTTTCCAGTGATTTCTCTTTAGACATCCTCAGGTGATAGTCTGTTAAACTAATGCCCACTTGGAAAGTAAAGACTTTCCTGGTGACAAGTTGATAGAAGTGTTTCATTTATTTTGTTGTTATTAAGACATGCTAGCTCTTTGGTGTGGTGGGTAACTTATTATCTTGGGATTCTGGAACTTAAAACTTTGTGAATGACAGCAGGGACAGAGGCCCGCTGTTGTGCAGGAGTTCTCCTGTGTGCTGGTCTCCACTGCTCCAGTGTAGCAGGAAGATTTAAGGAGGGTTCAAATAGATTTCTCTTAGTTAAAAAAAATCCCTTAGGGAAGAATCAGACATTTGCTGTGTATTTTTGATACATTTGCTGATTTCAAAGTATGAACCTTTGTCATCATAGTAAAAGACAAGACCACACCATTTACACTGCTNCTCAGGTGACTTCAGTCTAAATAAATGGTGTAATAGCAGATTAAACACTGTCTGGGATTTTTGCAATGCATAAAGAACTTCTGTCATCTTGAATACTAAGTTTCACCATTTTAAAAATTCACTTCAGAATTTATTATAAAAGAGTTGCAAATAAAAAACGTCACAGGCTAAAATTAACCAGACCCAAAGACTGTAGGAGTCAGTGAACTTCTATACAGTCCAAGCAGACATTGCTATTAGAGGCTGTGGAGCTTCACTTATGCTCCTAAATGTATTTCTGTGCACTTATCCACCACCCCAAGCAAATAATCCACAACATAGTTAGAACCAGAAAATCAATTACCTTTATGTCCTCTTTTATAACTCTGTCCACTGCCTGCATTCAGTCATTTCTCATCCTCTAATACTCCTTGCTTTTTCTACATGTTATACTTAGTGTATGGGTATATTTTGATATCTCTCTCTCTCTACATATATATAGACATAGATATAGATATATATCAATGCTGTTGAGCTTTAAAGAAAAACAAAATCACAGAATTTGCAGGAAAATGGGTAGATTTAGAATGTGTGATGTTAAGTAAGGTCACACAATCTAAGGAAGAAAAACCATGTATGTTCTCCCTCATTATGGAATCTAGCCAACTTTCATCATTTAGAGAAATTTGCTTCTTAATAACCTGACTTAAAATTTTGCATATGCTGGGGCATTCACAGCAGGAAGTATATATAGGAGGGCCTTTCTGCACTGGCAGTGACATGACTGTGTGTATCCTGGGTGGTACATCAGTACTTTCTATTTCCCTTGGAAATCTTAAATTAATTTATATTTCAATGTAGGTAGGAAGTATTGGCTAGCTGAAAACAAGTTAGGGAGCAACTTGAAGATAATTTTATTTATTAATTTCTATATTTAGGACATTTTTCACTAATTTTGGTGACTAAGAAATATCATTCTTACCGTTTTACATCTAGCTTTACTCTTGTTGAATGACAGCCATTCTTAGCTGACTCCTTTTAAGATTCGAAGTGGACCACATGTGCTTTCACAAATCAAGTCAAATCTTCACTCCACAAGGTTATTCATGCAGAAGGTCATTTGGACTAAAGTCCCAGACTCATGCATTTCCTTTCAGTCCCATCTAGACAGGCTGTCCCTGTTACTTCCCTCCTCAGCTGGGTAATGGCAGAACACCACAAACCTACAATAATAGCAAAGCTTCACTGTTGCTTTAGAAATTATCTGGACTCTGAGCCCTGAGTCGTGAGGCTGGCCAGTGAGGGACTAGAGGGAACCTTTGGTAGATGATATTTTTGCTCATCTGGCATGATTCAGCTTTTCCTTATTCTGTTTCTCTGAAAACTGGAGGCAGCTCAGTTCCAGGAACCAGGATCTCCGCATCTGTACTCTAGTTGCCTTGGTGAGCAGGCCACACCACTTTATTTTGTAGACTGCTTCCTCATCTGGAAGATGAGCTTATCTTCTGAAGTTGTTTCGAGCTTGAAAGTCTCATAAGTCAGAGTAAAATCAACTTTATCCTTATAAAAATGGAATATCTTGAGCAATGCATTTAAGCTGTTGAATATTTCCCTGTTTCCTTCAACAGTGTCATATCTCATCTCAAGCTAATTACGTGTACACATATTCCACCTTGAGAGCCTGGCCTCCCTACATGGAGATGAAGCAGCAGGCTAATCTACTCGTTCTTTCAAANGAGAAATCATGAACAATACTCTTGGCTCTGAAAACATGGATCGAGACTTTCTGATCATTCTTTTTCTTTTTTCTTCCCTTGTAATTTGGGCTATTTAATTTCAATGATCCGAGACTATAGCTTTTCCTTGTAAAAGTTCACCCATTATCTGTGTTTGCTTTTTACATTCTTCTAGAGACTTGCCTAGCAGGTTCTAGTTGCTTGTTTCTTTTAAGATATTATAATTATATTATCAGCTAATAAGATAATACATGCTCATTGTAAAAAATTTAGAAAATATTGCAATCTGGTTACTAAATCACCATTAACATAGTTTTGAATGTGTGCATGGAAAAACAGTCAAACAAACCTGTGGGAACAGATTAGTCTTTCTGCCTATGCATGTATGTTAAATGTGTGCTTGCATAGTACATAGAGCACACGAGACTCTACCCATCAAGCTCTGGCACTGATTGTTTCTGTGGTGTAGGTAGTTGGTGAGGATGGGTTGAGAAGAGACTTCTCCGAGGTTTACTTTATACCATCTACATGTTTATTTTTTTCTACTGGACATACATTATGGTTAAAAGTAACTTTTTGATTTTCTTTTTAAAAAGTCTTTTGGGAAAATCAGTGGAAAGTGGGGATTTTCAAAATCTATCTCCATTCACTGTGAGTATCTTGCAGAGCAAACCAATGGGCTCTGCAAATAAAAATGCAACTGTGCTCTTTCCCAGATTTACAGAGTTGTGATGAAATACACATGCATTTTAATTTCAAGTATTTATTTTGTAAATGGATCTTAAACCTGATAGTCACCTCTGCTTTAAAGCGGGAAAGTACTGCCAATGAAGTAAGAAGTGAGCAGGTAGTGAAGGGAAATTATTACTTTAGTCCAGCAGTTCATTTCTTCAGAGTAAATTTATTGAGCACCTTCTGTATACCAGATAGGATATATCTCTTCTGGATAGGAAACTGCCAATGAGGACAGTGAAGAATGCTAACCAATCTCCTGCCCTCACAGAGTTTATATTCTAGTGGGAAAGTGATAGTGGAGAGATGAACTCATGATATGAAGGAAGTGATAAGTATTATGAAGAGAATAAGGCAGGGCAGCAGGAGCTCAGATGCCTCTATGACTTAGAACTAAATGGTATGGAGGAATGAAATGTTTAAATCTCTGAAGAAAAGGTAAAAGCAACTGTAAATGCCCTGAGGTAGAGAATATGCTTATTGTTTTTGGACAGCACCCAGACCGATGTTTGGAACCTAAGAGATTGGTAAAAAGTAAAGTCAAGGACGTGTTTGGGGATAATGCTGGGTATTGTCCTATTGGCCATGGTAAGTGATCAATGTGAAATTACTCATAAGAGTGCCCAGAGATCAAGGCTCTGGAGATGGCTTAGTGGGTGAGAATGCGTGTACAAGCATAGGATCATGAGTTCAAATTCCAGCACCCACAAGAAAATGGTGGGCATCGGTGCATGTCCCTGTAACCCTATCATTGGGAGTGAGGAAAGGCAGAGATAGGTGGGTCCCAGCAGCTCACTAGCTAGCTAGCATAACTGAAATAGAGCTTCAGGTTCAGTGAGATACTGTGACTCAGGAATAACGTGGAAAGGGATAGTGGGTAACAACCAACACCCTCCTCTGGCATCTATATCTGCATCTCTGGGTATTTGTATCCACACATACTTGTGCACATACATACTTACACCATACACACACACGTAAATTTAAGAAAAGGAAAACATATGTTCATAAGTCGTTGTGAACTTGAGAAGAGGGCAGAGATGTTTGTAGGCTATGATAAGTATTTTGGATCTTTCAATACAAAAGGAGACCTTGAGGGTGGAGGGCAGTTTGTTGAAATGGTCAAATATATGTTACAGAAGACTCACTATGGTGGTGGTATGGATTAAGAAATTGTAGTGGAAACATAGAGACCCACAAGAAAGCTGTTGCATAATCCATCTGAGAAATGGCTGCTCGGTCTGAAGTGATAGCAATATAGGTGGTAAAAAGTGCCATATTCTAGACAGATGTTGAGTGTACAGCCAACAATATTTGCTCATGGATGTGAGAGAAAAATAAGTTAAGGACACTCCCAAGGATTTTTACTGGAGCAATTGAAAATACTGAAAGGTTTTCCTGGATGGTCAAGACTGTGCAAGGAGCAGGTGGGCATGGTGAGAGTCAGACAGAGGACTAATAGGAACGCATATCAGTTTAGCTTTTCAGATCACAGTGACATTGTAGGATAGGTAAGATGGCAGGTAGGCCAGCAAAGGTAGATAGTACAGCTCCTGCTGTGTACATGTAAGCTTCCTGTGATGCACCATGTCACAGCCATGGANAAAGAAAGCCAGACCGACAGCTGCAAANCAGATGCCAGAAAGTGTGACCGTGGCTTTAGTAAATATAGTTACCATATCTATCCCTAAGGTGGCCATTGTAATCAACACCTGGTTAAATTTACATTCACTATAAGTTACAGTAATCTTCTTCCAGACATTTGGGTTTTTTTTTTTAGCACTGGCCAAATAGGAAATGGAGAGGTGGAGTGGTCACCTGTATTTGCCTTTGAAATTGTGGATGGTGCCATTATTTTAAATGTGAACTTTTTTCAGTGATCTGGTGGATTTTATTGTGTGCTGTCTTACTGCAGGATGGGTGGGGTGGGGCACCTTGAGAGACTCCTGCTTGGTCTTTATTACCATTATGTCCTAGTCTACACTGCATTCTTTCTGAGTCACTCACTGCTGCAACATGTTCCAGAATGAGAAAATGACCACAGGGTGGAGCCTCCACAGGTCCATTATTAGCCAGTCCAAGTCTAATAATAGTCTTCCTATCACTTGATTAATTAATTCCTTAATTTTATTGATGGACTCGGTGACATTGAGTCCTGATAAGTTCAGAGTTAGCATCTGCTGACCTCCAGAAAACGCAAGTATTTGTGTTTGGAGTCTTTTGGGGGGAAATTCGTGGATGCATGAGTCACATGGTGGGGTGCTCTCCTTGGGATCTGGTCCGTGCTTCATGGCAAATGAGGTTCTAGGCTGTGAACTCTTTTGATCCTGAGATCTGGGCAAGAGGACATGAATCTCAAACATATAGCCATTTAGTTTTATGCCCAGCAGACCCAGAAGTTTCTTGCTTATCTAAGGTAAACAATACCTTAGCAGGCTGCCCATCTGGTGTACCACTGAGAAAATGTAGCCATTTAGTTATTGCCACAGGTCCTTGCAAAGTAAAATTCTCTTATTACCTTTCTGTTCCTGTGGTTAATTGTTGTAATTGTGTCTTTGGTGTCTGCAATAGCAGGGCAGTTTTAGCTGGGATTTGCCACTACACAATCCTATTAGTGCTGCTGTGACCATTGAACCAGATCAGTTCCTTCCTGGCCCTCCAGTTCCTCATCTCTGTCTCAGCAGCTGTAGTGTTTCTATATGTGCCCTTACCTCTGCATTTTCTGCTTTCCCTCCAGGGGGCTAGAGCTTGATTAGGGATGCCACACTTTACAGATCAATTCTCAGTCCTANGAGTCTTAGAGCTCACTCTTCTACAGCAGCGATTCCTACAGTGTGTTCTTGAATCAGTGTGTTTTATGTGGAAACTTGTTAGAATGCACAAACCCTAGGTCTCCACCCGATGCTTGCTAAATCAGAGATTGTGAAGGCCCCCAGACCTGCATTTCAGCAAGCCTCCTAGGTGATTCTGATGCAGGGTAACTTCTAAGATCATTTGCCAGGCATTGCCAGGGTAGTGTAACCAAGGCAGAACTAACTAGGGCCAGCAGCCACTAATGCAAGGGCACGCAGTAGAGGATGAATTTGGGAGGGTGAGGGACTGGCAGCTATGGCCCTCTCTGCAAGAGTATCCAGATCTCACAGCTGAGAGACTTTGGGGAATGCACAGACTGTGTAATTCAATGTAGGTATGAGGCAATGTGACAGGATAGTCATTAAAAGCTATTTATGCAGGGGGAGATCACATCTCAGAGATGAGGGATATGCCTTCTCTCAGCCAGCTTCTTCTGTTAGGGAAGATAAATGGAATTTGGGGAAAAATTCCTTTTTTCCCCATGTCTGATTATTTCAGTTTTGTGCTCACTCCATTGCCTTGGTGTACTTAAGGGGTTTGGACCCTTCGTAGGTATTGCCACTATTCTGTTCTTCTAATGTGCCTCACTCAGCCCTGCAGTTAGAGGCAACCTACCTTGGAGGACCCTGGAGCATGGATACCTTGACTTTATTTTCCCATGTCCCTTTATTGAGGTTTCTGACAGAGAAAACAGAGAACAAGGGGGTCATGTGGACATAGTTTGTATAAATTAGTTTCCCAGGCTGGAGAACAAGGTGAGGAAGGAGAGACGCACAGAAGCACAAACAAAAAGCCTGGTACAGAAAGACTTTCGAAGGCGGTACCTGACCAGAAATGTGAAGAGAGGAGCCAGGTCGTTAGTAGGCTAAGAAGTGCCCTGCCCTGGAAGCTTGCTAAGGGAATATGGCTGAAGAACAGAGAGAGGAAGAGAGGGTGGTATCTCAGCAGTCTGTGCTGAAGCTCCTCATGTCACATCTTGAAGGCTGTGGTGAGAACCTTACATTCTAGACACTAGAGATAGTTTTGGAAGAGGGACATAATTTGATACACATTTGTGAAAATAAGCCCCTGAAACGCACATGGAAGATGGATTAAACGAAGGGCAAGAGTAGAAGCAGAAGGTTAAGTTATTGAGTGTCTTAGTTAGGGTTCCTATTTCTGTGATGAAACACCATGACCAAAAGGAGTTTGGGGAGGAAATCTGGCTTACTCTTCCACATCATTGTTAATCACCGAAGGAAGTCAAGACAGGAACTCAAACAGGGCGGGAACCTGGAGGCAGGAGTTGATTCAGAGGCCATGGAAGGATGCTGCTTACTGGCTTGCTCCTTATGGTTTACTAAGCCCATTGTTTTATAGAACCCAGTTTCACTAGCTCAAGCAGAACACCAACCCCACTGGACTGGGCCCTCTCACATCAATTGCTAATTAAGAACATGCCCCACAGTCTTGCCTACAGCCAGCCCTATCTCTTGAGGCACTTTCTCAGTTGAGGTTCCCTACCCTAAGAAGACTTTAACTTGTGTCAAATGAGGTAATACTATCCAGCACACTGCCCTCCAGGTGGAACAGATGAGAATGGCTTGCACTAAAATGTAGAGTAGAGATTATAAGAAGAGGCTAAAGGAATGGGAGCCTTTCCTGCTTTTACTCTCCTACTTTGGCACCATGACTTCCTTACAACATAAATTCAGCAAATAAAAGATGATGGGGTTAAAACTTTTTCCAAATTTCCAGTAGAATGTCTTTATCCTGTCTCCCTTAGCTACTTATACTGCTGCACATACAGCCGATGCTACTGAATGAAAGCTCTGTTGCCAATGGAGAATTTGAGGAGGAATTTATAGCTGCATCGTTTGAAAGCATCCGAATTATCAAGTTTCATAGTTTACTGAAGAAATAAACTTCAAGTTCTTATCCTTGGTAGCCTTTGGAAGAAGCATGTCCTTTATCCTTTCTAGCTTACCTCCTAAATTCCCCACTGCAATCATGCTGGTAGAAGATGAGGCTGTGAATTGAGCAGAAAGGGGCACTGTTGTCATTATCCCAGAAGTCTAGGGAGGCTGCCGCATTAAAAATGTTTTTCCGTTTAGTTTACAGAGATTCTTCATATTGTGTTACAGTTTTAATGACTGAAAAAAATGAACTTGGATTACATAAATTAGCAATTTTTGATAATAGAAAAATAGTAACTGTGTGTGATTGAGTTGAATCATTGATCAGAAAGATAATTGTGCTTCTGTAATTAAAAATTAATCATTCTTTTTGAAACTAGATCAACATCTCATGGAGTACTTCCTGGACAGAAAATATTTTCCCTTAAACTTCCAGTATATGAACGTCATATAAGGTCTCCCAGTGTACCCATGATTTTGAATTCTGATCAATTTGTTCAAAGTAAAGGAGGAATACCACAAAATACTGATCCTCGGACATGGGTTCTTGAGATATTTGCTAAAGACAAACTTCAGAAAACATCTGCATCAACTGTTCAAAAAGAAGTACCAGAACTAGTGACAGAACCCTCCAAACTGGAATTAAATGATCATGTGAAGTGTGATCTTCCACCAGAGGTCATTAGATATTATGAATCCGAAGTGGAGATGTTGACTGAAGAAATAAAAAACGAGAAAAGAATTCCTGTGTTTGCATACTGTAGGCGTGGAGCTATTTATAGAAAACTGGGAAAGTTGCAAAGTGCCATGAATGACCTACAGGAAGTAAGTTTTAAAGAATAAAAATAACACAATTCACCATTTACATTACTTTTATTTATACAGTAATTTTTGTTGAGATGTTGACCAGCAAAAGATTGTAGTACAGTTTATGGGCTTGTGAAATACAAGTATTGGCATTTTCAAATACTTATTAAAAACACTAGACTTTTGTTTTGTGAATTGGGAGGTTTTATTTTATGTTGTATGCATGTAAAGCCACTGGTATCAATGATGTTTGAGAAACCCATTTAATAATGGTTTCCCCCGCTTTGCTAAATCAACTGATTTTCTTTGTACATGTGTTTTTCAGACCATATTTGTGGAGCCATTGTTTCTAAATGCCTATTGGCACAGACATTTCATTTACCTTTTCCAAGACAAAATTAATGATGCTTTGGATGACTTGAATTTTATAAATAAATATAATAAAAACAATGCAGGTGGGTTGCAAATGTAGACCGTTATCTGTTTATCTCAGCTTTTGTCACTGTTATGTGTGGAAATAAACGGATAGGTACAAGTTCTGTAAATACGGCGTGAGTGCTTCAGCTTTAGAGTTCATGTAACCTTACATTGTTTTCAAATAACTCATTATGTCTGAATTTATTCTCTGGAGATCTGCTTCAGCACAATTCCTTTCACTTGTCTTATAAGGAGAAAATGAACTCAAAATTGTAGATGGGTGATGATTTGTAAGCCTTTTCATGACCACAAGTTTCAGAACGAGAGCTGTGGTACTTGGAAGGCTTTGCAGTGAATGAAATCCAAACCTGTCTGTCATATGTGCTGGTTTCTAACAGCTGGACTTATAGACACAGAACTTTCTAGAAATGTGGAATTGTCATACTCATCTTCGAGTCCCTGGCACTCTCAGATCCACATGATATAGCACAAGATGGCTGAATGTTTTCTGATCTGTGTTGGTCTATGTGCTAAAAGTCCATACAATTCTGTGTCATTCAAACCTAACTTTTTACTACAATTGTTAAGACAGAAACATTTTAAACAGAAACAGATACAGAAGTGCNTGGTAATTTTAGCACTTCAGCGTAAGACTACTTGAAACTGCAAATGAGTATTTAGACTTTGAGAACAAATTAGGTGTGGAACTTAGGAAAAATGAAATAAAGTATACTAGTAAAAAACATTCCAGAACTGTAGTTTTGAGCAGGATTGCTGCTATAAATTCTCACAGTTAATGAAAAAATTGTAAAATGGAGTCTACCTTTCATCTTTAGAGGCATACTTGTCAAAGGCAGAGATTTTCAGAGAGAAGAAGGACTTCACACTGGCAATTCTGAATTACAGCCAGGCAATTAAGTGCAGGCCCAGAGATGCTGACCTCTATTTCAAGAGGGGGAAGTTGTATGAGAAGACAAACAGCGTGATGGCCATTGACGACTTTTCGAAAGTAAGCTTTATGACGCCCCGTGCTCCCACTTATAGATTTTTGTATTGTAAACATTCTTCTTAGACTTAATTATTTTAAGAGTGTTTGGCCTTCAGGTATGCATCTGCACCAGGTGCATGTCCAGTACCTGCAGAGGTCAAAAGACCATCAGGTCCTTGGAACTGGAGTTACAGATGGTTGTGAGACACCACATGGGTGCTGGGAACCAAACCCCAGGTCTTCTACAAGAGCAACAAACTGCTAACAACCACTGAGTTATCTCTCCAGCTCCTTTGCAAAAGTTTTTAACAGCCATCACATGTTTTATATAATCAAATTTTGTTAGGAACTAGCACTTCCATTGCTGGTATGCTGTTACCACCAATTTCATGACTTAAAAACATTGGCAAATGAATGGAAATCAAAGGTAGATGGGAAACATTGAGACAACCCCAAAGAAGTCTCAACTTTTCCAGTTCTCTATTCTTAGACTAAGAAAGTGGTTTTAGAGGCCTTTGAAAATAGCTTTTTCTCCTTAGATAAAAGAAATTGCTTTTTCCTTTTGTTAAACTCTTGAACAGGTTCTTGAAGAGACTCTTTCATTCATTCACAAATATTTGTTGACTGAGACACAGCATAATGTAGTAGATAAATGGTGAATGATATAGAAATGTTTCTGGATTATGCAGATCTCAAAGAAAAGTTACTTAAGAAAAGACACAAATACATACATGAAATATAAAATTATGATGGAGCCAGGAAGGAAAGAGGGTTGGAGGGAAGTATGTGTATTTGTTTGTAGGTGTTGGGATGCCTGAAAGGAAGTGAGCTTTTGATTGAATCACACACTGAGGCTGCCATCAAGGCAACATGTTCCCCCTGGCTCCAGCAAGACTTTCTGATCTACTCACTTTTAACTATTAATCTTAGTTCCGAGCACAATGGACAAATTAAAATAAATCACCTAAATTATTCATTTGTGCATATTCCCAACTGCCATGTTTCTTCATGGTTTAGCTTAACATTCTTCAATTTAAGGAAAATATTATTGGTCTTGTAACTTCTGATCTAGAAGTAATCAAAAATCTTTTGGAGACNCAAGTAATGTTATACATACTGAGTAGGTTTAATTTATGAATATATAATACATAATGTATATATATGTATGCATGTATATATATACACATACATATATGTATGTATCAATGAAAAAGAGATCATGAATTTGAAAGAGCAAGGAGGAATATATGGGAGGGGTTCAAGGAAAGGAAGGGAAGGGAGAAATGATATAATCTCAAAATGAAAGGAAAACATTTAAAAATTAATAATTATTGATTCATCTCCCTTTCTGCATCTGACTTCAGTAGTTTAGCAACAGATTAATATAACAGCCCCAAATCAAACAATTCTCAGTCTACTTAGCATGTTTCTTTCTGCTTTAAATATTCCTGGAGACCTCCTTTGTGCTGCAGGTCTTTCCTAGCATCAACTGGCTAGCCACTTCCCAGCTGAGCATATGGGTGACTCACCCNTGCTGCTTTGTATGTCAGTGTGGAGTTAGGAGCCACATTTCTGCCGTTTCATTTCTTCTTCTCACACTGGGGACTAGATTAAGCCGTAGTCTATACGGCTGAAGCAGCTCAGCTCTTTCACCTACTATTAGGACAGAATGATATGAGACAGTGCAACTCCACTCTTCAATTCTTTTATTTTTGAGATTATAATATAATTACATCATTTTCCCCTTCCCTCTTTTCCTTTCAAACCCTCCCTCATATCCCTACTTTCTCTTTTTAAAATTCATGGCCTCTTTTCTTCATTAATTGCCGTCACATGCATATACATATGTGTGTGTGTGTGTGTGTGTGTGTGTGTGTGTGTGTGTGTGTGTGTTCCAAATTATAACTATATAATGTTACTCCTATGTATTTTGTAAGGGCTGACCATTTGATATTGGATAACCAATTGGTGTTCTCATCTCTGGGGAAGACTATTTCTCCTGCTATCGGCATTCCTTAGTTGCCTGTACTTCTTTGTGTAGAGATGAGGCCTCATGGTCTTCCCCTACACACCTTGTCATGTCTGTTATCGCTGTCCTCGTTCGGCTCATGTTTAGGCAGTTACATGAGTGAGACTTAATGGTGGTAGCTTTTGACATTACTAGGAGACACAGGAATTTTTATCAGTGAAAGTGTCAGCAGTCAAAAGCTTTGGTTTCTTGTATTTACTGTTTGTCTTTCCTCGTGGACGATTTTCCCCTGAAGAATTTGATGATGGTACATTTCCTAACAGAATGTTTAAACACAAATCTGAAAGTAAGTTCCTCTTCCGTAATTTGAAGTTGATCATGCACTCGTCTTCATTTTTTTGTTTCTCATCACGTAATATGTTTGCATTTTCACATCACTCTAGTGTGTTTACTATGATCCCAAGAGAGCAGATGCATGGATGAAACGTGCAATGTATTACTTTGAAAATGAAAACTGGATTGGAGCCATACATGATTTTACAGCTCTGTTAAAACTTGACCCCCAAAATTCTCATGCAAGGTAAGAAGTATTTTAGATGAAAAATTCCAAAATGACTTATTATTTAAATATATTTGCAGGAAAAATTGCTTGACATAATCTGACAGCCATTTTAAAACAATGAGCTAATTTTCAGTGTCAAGTTATTTCTTTGCATTTCCAAGTGCTAACCACTTTGTAACTATATAAAGCATTGCTTATCATCCATAATTTCCTTCTTTACACTTCCTTTTCATTNGTTACATTTGTATCCACTGAGTACAGAAATCTGTTCAAATATTTTTCTGTAATATCTTATTGTAACTTGTATATTAAGCTTCACTATTTCTTTTTGTTTTTTATTTTATTTTATTGTTTCTTTCCTTTTAATGAAAACAGATTTTTTTCCTCATGTAATATATCCTAAGATTACAATTTCCCTTCCCTCGTCTCCTCGCAGTTCCTTCCCACCTCTCCTCCTATCCAGATCCACTGCCTTTCTGTCTCTCATTAGAAAACAAACAAGCTTCTAAGGGATAATAATAACATAAGATATAATATAATAAGATAACACATAGGAATAAGACAAAACGAACAAAAGGAAACAAGTCCAAGAAAAAGCACAAGAAAAATACCATTATATATATACCATTATATATATATGTATTATGTAGGTATATATATATGTGTGTATATAAACTTCTACTATATTATGTTTCCATACCACTCCTCAAGTGACCTTTAATTTTAGCTGTCTCTCCCCATATTCTCCCCCTCATTCCCCTCTTCCACTACCCTCCCCACTTGATCCTAGTCTAGTCCCAACCCAGCCATATTTCCCTTTCCTAGGGAGCACTATCTGCCCTCCCGAGTCTCTTACTCTATACCTTACCCCTATGGTTCTATAGATTGTAGCTTGCTTATCATTGACTTAACAGCTAATATCCACGTATAATGTGGATACATACCATATTTGTTTTTTTGGGTCTGGGTTACCTTGTCCAGGATGATTTTTTTCTAGTTCTATCCATTTATCTGCAAATTTCATGATATCATTTAACAGTTGAGTAATATTCAATTTTGTAAATATATTATATTTTCTTTATCTGTTCATCTGTTGAGGGATATCTAAGTTGTTTCCAATTTCTGGATATTATGAATAGGGAAGCAATGAACCCCAAATTTTTATTGACCTTTTCAGTGTTTTTCTCATATTACTCTTGTCTCTACATTATTTTAAATTTAGATATTTTCAATTTGTATGTGCACTTTGTTTGAAATGTAGTTATGCCTTATTGAACTTTGTGTGTTAATTTTCAAATGTAATTTCATTTTAATTTTTAATAATACTTGTAAACATGAGCACAAAGTGAAATGAGGTGTGCGTTCATTTGTAATAATTAAATCAAACTAACACGCCCATCACATTACATCCATCTTTCTCTATAGTGATTGTCAGCGATTTTGAAATATACAGCCCATAACTTTTAACTATAATCACCATGCTGTACAACAGATACACGGATCTTATCTCTCCTGATTGACCCCTTGTACCCTTGGGCCATCATCTTTGCTCATCCACTCTGTACTCCAGCCTGTGGTAGCCAGGACTCTACTCTCTGCTTATACCAGTTTGCCACATTTAGGTTCTATAAAGTCAAGTCATGTGATATTTGTCATTTCCTGCTTGATTAATATCACTTAGCATAATGTCTCCAGGTTAATTCCTGCTGTTAAATTTGACAGAATTTCTTTCTTTGTAAAGGCTGAATTGTACATTCAGCATTTCATATGTACATCACAGAGTAGGTGGAAATATTTGTAATCCACACATCTCATAAAGGGCTAATATCCAAAACACACAAGAAACTCAAATGGTTGAGTAGCAGGAAAATAATTTGACTTGAAAAATGGGCACAGGACCCACATATATATTCCTCAAAGGATAATGAACAAAAATTGGTAATAGACATGAACAACTTTAGCATCCCTGATAATTAGAAAATTTCCAGCTGGGGTTGGGGATTTAGCTCAGTGGTAGAGTGCTTGCCTAGCAAACGCAAGGCCCTGGGTTCGGTTCTCAGCTCTGGAAAATAAAAGGAAATTTCCAGCTAAAACCACATTGACAGGTCACCACATACCTGTGAGAAACGGCTATTAATAAGATATAATTGGTGTTTGTGAGTGGGAGGGGAATGGGTTGAAAATTTATAGTTACATTTAGAGTGGTGTGTGTGTGTGTGTGTGTGTGTGTGTGTGTGTGTGTGTGATAGTCAATGTGCAGGAGTCAGAGAACATGTTGTGGAGTCTGTCTGTCCTTCTACCATGTGGGTTCTGGGGATTGATTCCAGGTTGTTAGGCTCCACAGCAAATGCCATTACATGGTGAACCATCTCACCAGATGAAGAGAGTGAATTTTAATCTAAAGAATGAAATGCTTTTATGTAGTCAAATTTATCAGTCTTTTATCAGCTTCTTTAATATTAGAAAATGGATCTCTCTTTGAGATCAGATTAATAATTTACCCACAGATTAATGTAACTTTTAAAATTTAATTTTATTTGATGTGTATGGGCATTTTATGAGCATATATGTCTGTGTACCACATGCTTAGTGTCCTCAGAGGCCAGAAGAGGACATCAAGTCTTCTGAAACTGGGGTTCCAGATGGTTGTGAGTCACCATGTGGATGCTGGGAATGAAATTTGGGTCCTCTGGAAGAGTAGCCAATACTCCTGACTACTGAGTCATCTTTCCAGCTTCTCATAATTATTTTAAAGGTTACTTTAAAAATTTTTAGACTTGTGTTGATGTGTATTATGAGGTAGGGACAGCTTTTTTCAGATGGGAACCAATGACCCATATACTATTTGCTGAATAATACTTTCACCATTTACTTTACTAATTTTACACATTATTTACACACACACACACACACACACACACACATATATATATATTATGAGACTGTTTCTTTTCCATTGTCTTTATATTCTCATATTAATATATTTATTTAAATTTTAATTTTAGATCATATTTTTCTTTGTTTTTATCATTTTTTTCTGATTCTCCCTCAATTTAGATTAGACTTATTTCTATCTATCTATGTATCTATCTTCTGTCTGTCTGTCTATCTATCTATCTATGTATCTATCTATGTATGTATCTATCTATCTAATGTAGTATACTGATTTATTTACATAAAGATTAATGACCCCTGTATTATTAGGAAATCCCACTTGGTCATCATGTATAATTCTTTTAATATGCTGTTACATTCAGATTACTAATATTTTGTTGATGATTTACATATATTAGTGTAAGAAATTGGTCTGTAGAGTTCTTGTGTTGTCTTTTGTGACGTTGATATTGGGGAAACACTGGTAAATGGCTGAGTAAGTCTTTTATTTTTTGAGCAAGTGAAGAAAGGACAGGTTGATTCTTCAGTATTTAGTCAAATTTATCTATGGACCNTCGCATCTCAGCTATGTTTTTAAAATAACTAATTCAGTCTCTTCACTTGTCAGGGGTCTATAAGTGCTATCTATTTCTTCTTGAGCCAATTTTGGTAGTTTGTGTATTTCAAGGAAGTTGCTCATCTTATTTAGGCTAGTATCATACTTTTTTTGTGCTGAGGTAACAGAATATCTGAAACTGAGCAATTTACAATCATCAGTTTACATTCCCACCAACAATGAGTAGAATTCATCTTACCAGTATCCTTACCAGAAATTATTATAGTTTGTATTCCTGATAATAGCCATTCTGAGCAGGACTAAAATAGACTCTCTAAGGATTGTAGGAATACACACACACACACACACACACACACACACACACACACACACACACCAGCAATTAATTTAAAAAAAGCCATGACTTTAAAGAGAGCAAGGAAGGGTGTATGAGGGGATTTGAAGGGAGAAAAAGGAATGGGGAAAGGTGTAATTATATTATAATCTCAAAAATAAAAGAAGTAATAATAAAACAAAATAAATAAAAATATTTATTAACAATTTCTTTTCTTGAGAATTATTTAGTTCTTTAGTCCATTTTTTGATTAGATTATTTGTTTTGTTTTAAGCTTTTTATATATTCTATACACTAATCCTGTAATAGATGCATAGCCAGCAAAGATTTCCTCCTATTTGGTAAGTTGTCTCTTTAATCAATTAACTATTTTCTTTGCCATACAGAATTTTAAAATTTCATTAGATCCTATTTGTTGGTTGCAGGCCTTATTTCTTAAGTATATGAAAATCTAATTTAAAAAATCTTTATTTATGCCTGCATCTTATACTATCTGCATTTTTCTCTCTAGCAATTTTATATTTTTAGGCCTTATGTGAACATCTTCAATCCATTTGGAATTGATGTAAACATCAATTATGCAAGATAAGAGATGTGGCTCTAAGTTCATTCTTGATACAGATAACCACCTTTCCCAGGACTAGTTGCTGACATGGTTTATTTTCTTCTATGTCTTTCTATTTTATAATCTGAATTTGATTTCAGGACTTTTCTACTTTATCAAAATGAAGTAAGTCTCCCGTCTCCTCTTAGGAGAATGCCCTTTTAGTACTGAGGTAACAGAGTATCTGAAACTGAGCACTTTATATTTGATATGTTTTTGTTCTTTAGAAGTTAGAAGGAACTCGCCTTTGAAGTTACTTCTGTCCGATAGAGGTCTTTTGAAAGCAGCAGACATCTTGAGACCCTTGAGGAAAGAATATCTTATCTTTAAGAAATGTCTTATTCATGTCCTAACAAATCAAATTTGATATTTATTCTTTGAGACAGGGTCTCTCTATGAAGCACTGGCTGACCTGGATCTGACCTTGTAGACCAGAGATCCTCCTGCCTCTGCTTCCCAAGTGCAGGGATTTAAAGGCATACACTACCCAGCTGATTCTCAAAGTTCTGACAGCATCAACCTTTTGAGGGGCTCCCAAAGAATGCCGCCAATCCACATTAATTCTCCAAGCACACGACTGCTGATGCTATATCAATTCCTACTGAATCAGCATTTCAATCACTTTGAGCTCATACCTGGGATACTATACTACCCTATTCCTAGCTCTGGAGTCATGAGCTTTGACTATCACAAAAATAATGATCACTAGTCTCGAAAGCTTTTCTCAATGGCTCCCATTTGCTAATGAGATAAAGACAAACACTTTAAAATAACAGATGTGTCTTTGTGATAAGACAGGCCTGTCTTACAATACCTTGACCTAACCTTCATATTTCTCTCCACCTCAATCTTTTTGTTCCTTTCACAAAAAAAGAGCACCAAGAATAGATCAATAATAATGATTTTTTGAAGTGATTTTAAAAATTTACCTCTCTATAAAAGAAATGAGATTAAGTTAATAACCGTTNAGCTACTTTACAAACACAATTAATAAGCATATAATTATGTCACAAAGTATCCTCTACAAAATTTATGTTGTCTTGACAACAACATCACAACTAAACTCTCTTGAAAAGTAAAGAGAAAGAATCAGAAATTAGTTGATAGATTTAACAAAAAGAGAAACTATTTTGCAGTACATATTAAAATGTTTTTCTTTTCCTAGGACAAACCGAGGAAGAGCATATTTTAAAAGGAAATTTTATAAACAAGCAACCCAAGACTTTTCTGTTGCCATCCACTTGGATCCTAACAATTGGTTAGCACTGTACTACCGAGCTTGCATATTCAGAAAGACCAATCCTCACAGAGCACTGCAGGACTACAGTGTGTCAGGTACTCAGCTCCATGTATGTGAGAGTCTGATATGAGGAGGAGCAGCTACTTCCTAGAAGGGAATGCTAATGCTTGTTCACTCATGTAATATGTAGATTAATGTCTAGTACGGTGAATACTTACATACTTAAGAATATTTGTTTTGTGTATGTGTGTTGTTCACATGTGTACATGGGTGCACATATGTGTAGAGACCAGAAGACAACTTCAGGAGTTGACTAATTTTAAAAATTTTATTATTTTTTTCTCTCTCATTCTTTTAAATTTAATTTTATTATTTTTTGTGACATGGTCCTTCACTGGCCTCACTAAATAGGCTAGGTTCTGTGGCCAGCAAATATAGGGGTCCACTCTCTTCAGCCTCCCCAACACTGAGATTGCCAACAGCACTGCTATCATGCCAAGTTTGTCTTTTTTTCCCCATGAAGTCTGGGGAAAGGACTTAGGTCCTTGTGCTTCAAGGCAAGCACTTTATTATGATATCATCCAATCCCCTTAAATNCCTCATATATGCTGAGAGGAACCTCATGTTTCATGTCTGTTTCTAAAGGTTCTTGGGAAAGAGGGCTGAAGACTGCTGCTCTCTTCTCTCTTTGTCTTAGCATCTCCTTTCTGCTCATAGCTGACTCCATCTTTGCTTCTCCTTTGCCTGCTATGGCCTTCNCTCTCTCTGACTTGCCTTCTCTCAGTTCACNCCTCATCTCTCAGTGTAGCACCAAAGCAAATATGTCGTATGTGTGAATGGGACCCTGGCACCCAACGCTTCAGATTTGAAGAGTTCTCCAGGCTGATATGACTCCACGGACCTGGTCTACCCAGAATCCTTTCCTCCATTCTTTCTCTAAAAGCTTTACCCTATATTCCCCCCAGCAGCTTCCCATGTTGGAAGCTGTTATAACAGTTCAAAATCTCTACTATTGAATTATGCAGAGCAGACAGGCTTGATTTTAGCCTAACCCTTTCCTATACATTACCCCAAGGATTTAAATAATCCACCAATAAAACAAGGCTCTGTGCTGATAATGTTTGACATTTATGGGCCACTTCAATACTGTCTGAGCACTGTTGTGGATACTATGTATATTATAAATACTTCAGTGGAATACTCAAATAATGGTATGAAGAATGTATTATCATCATCCAAATTTTACTGATGTAAACAAAGCTAGAGTTGTTAAATCACTCAATATTTTTTTTCTATAAGAAAAGTTTTCCTACCAGTATCATAGCAGAGCCTTTCCTAGCTGGCCAATCACACTAAGATCTGAGTAGTGAGAGTGCTTTTGGGCTCTAACAATGGCTAAAGCTTCTCAAATCTAGTATGGAGAAGTGTGTGTGTGTGTGTGTGTGTGTGTGTGTGTGTGTGTGTGTGTAAAATGCTACCTCTCAATCCAGAATGGACTTGAGAAGCTTAGAAGATATGCATTGAATCTTACAAAAGCCCATATGTTTCACTATCATGGTTTTGAAAGTAAAGGGGGAGTTGATTAGCCAGAAGCTTGTCAGGTGACCTCTAAGCTGGGTACTGGTGAGGGCCACTCATCTGCAGTGGAGGTTGTTTTTGTCCTCTTGTTTCTGTTGTTTGGGATATTTATCCAAGTTGCCCACTTCAATTGGGATTTGTAGTCCCATCACTATGTTCTTGCCTTTTAATAGCCTCAGCCTATCACTGTAGATAAATAGACCTGGTATCTGCCATATGCCTTGTTCTGAACCAGTACACCCATACCTGTTCTTTGGTNCTTAATGTCTTTGTGATAATAACAAGTTACTGTGAGCAAGCCCATCAGCTGTCACATTCTAGATCAGCCTTTGCCATTGACTTTTATCTTGGTCCCTGTCAGTGTCCTGTGCTCCTTTGGACCTTAATCTCTTCATTCATAAAGTGAGTGGAGTTTACCACCAGCCATAATAGTCACAGTATTTTTTTATTATTATTTTATAGTATTTATATTATAAAATTATAAAATTTATATTATAAAAATATATATTATAAACAGTATTTTATAATATTATAAAAATATTTAGTGTTTTTTATTATACTAGTTAGCAGGTTTTTTTCTTATCTTTGAGACAGTGTTTCTGTGTGTAGCCCTGGCTGTCCTAGAACTCACTCTGTAGACCAAGCTGGCCTTGAACTCATAGAGATCCACCTGCCTCTGCCTCCTGAGTGCTGGGACTAAAGGCGTGTTCTGCCACCACCTGGCAGTTAGCAATTTTTAAAAATATGTATTATTTTCATCCACTAAATGGGCACACTTATCATAGATACATTGTTTTTGGAATGCTAAATAAGGGAAAACAACAGGAAGGGTGTGGTCTGAAACATAACCCATATGATTGTTCAGAAATCAAAGTATATACTTTATATCTTCAGCTCTCATAAATGATGGATATGATAATATTAATTGCTTTCTACATCGGGGCGTACTCTACACAAAACTAAANCTTTGGATGCTGGCAATTTGTGATTTTGAAACTGTTATTTCTCTCGAAAAGTAAGTCTTTCTTTTCATACTTATTTCACTATTGTATAAAATCAGGGAAAAAAATAAAAGGAAGCTTCCCCCTCACTGTTGATAACATTGTAGAAAATGAGACTATAGTTATAAAGTCACACTACAATTAGAATAACATGAAAATAAGTTTACTTGTCAAATAAGATTTGCTTGTTTCAGTTACTTTGCAAAATTTAGAGATTGAAAAGGTTTGAGAAGACTTAAATCCACGCATACTAAGTTAAAAAGTTACTAGAACGGGCTTGAGGACACATAGGCTACAGCTCTTTTGAAGTTAAGTCACAGGACAACTGTCATCACGTTTTAAAATAATGACAAAATGTTTGTTGTTTCTTTCATTATTACACACAGTATCCAACTCAATGGAAGTAAAGACTCTGTGTTTTTTATTTCATTTTGTTTAGTAAATCAAAAGAAAATCCAATACCATTTAGCCAACAGGACAAGAAAGAGGCACAAATTAAAAGTTAGACAAGCCAAAAAGCCAACTTTAAAACATATATTTTAATTGAATAATTCTCCTCTCCAATGAATCACTCATTAAAAGGAAATTGTTACAGACAACTAAGAAATGCTGAGAGTGGGAGAAAACACCAACTAATTACCTGATACCAAATGATCATCCTTGAATATATATATACACATAACATTCTACAGACTGAGCAAGTTATTTTTAGGAATATATATGCTATGTATTCATATATGCAGATAATATACATTATATAGATAATAACAATTAATGAAGAAAGTGGCCATGATTTTGAAGAGAGCAAGGAGAGGTATATGGGAGGGTTTGGAAGGGAAGTGAAAAATGCTATGATTATATTATAATTTCAAAAGAAAAACATGTAAGTTTTCAGAAAGAGTTTAAAAAAAAAACTATGCTATTTCTGTGCTACCTAGCAGACAGCCCTCAAGTAAAAACTTTGAAGTTGGAGAGTAACAAGTGTAGGTCTCTGAGGACCACAGTGGTTTTCTTTGGGGTTGGGGAGGCAGAGGGATGTTTGGGATATAAGGTCAGCAGGTGGGTGGAAGGACCCTTGTTCTCCAGCAGCCAGGGCTTCCATGGGCGCAGGTTACAGGACATGTACTGTCCTTTTCTTGAGGATGCACTGAACAGAGTAATGTCTAAGGTCATCCCCATACTAACACTCACTTGATTACAGGAGAGAAAACAACATTTATTTGATATTGAAAAGCCATTTTATATACACCCATGTGGAGAGGATTTCTTTTGTCATTGGAAGCCACCAAACCTTACAATGACTGCTTTTCATTAGTTCTCCTGGCCTCAGGCAAAGACTTTTGAATTGAGGGACAGTAATCATTGATTCAATGTAATTCAAGATTAAGTCAAATTTGCTAAGAGTCTAGGAAACTACCATTTCCATTCCCAGTATAGACTCTATAATTGTTAATTCACTACTAAGTCTTTTATTAAGGATGTTCCTATTTTTTATTGAAAATAAGTTTTCCATACAATATATTCCAATCACGGTTTCCCTTCCCCCACCTCCTCCCAGGTCCTCCCCACCTTGCCCACCACCCATGCTTCTATTTTTTAAGAGAACACAGTAAACTAATTTTATTACTTTAGTAAAATATTAAGAATATCTGATTGTAATTGACTCATGTATTTTATTATCTTTTTAATAAATGAAGAATAATAGAAATAAATTTAAATTTCTAAAAAAATTTTACTTCCTTTTTTTTTTAGAACTGCTACTTTGGCTTATATAAATATTGGCCTCATATATCTGCTACACCTGGATAATTACACTGAAGCCTTTTGGCGATTTTCGGAGGCAATTAAAGTTGATCCTTTGTATATTCAAAGCTATATTTGTAGAGCAGAAACCTATCAAAAGGTATTTAAGACTTGAGGATTTTGAATTTAAAAATTATTTGAATTGTTTAGATATTTATCCAATGTAACTTATAATATATGAATATAATCTTTTTTTCAGCTAACCATAGAGGCTTATGGATTTATAAGAAATAACTATTAAGCAGATACAGTGAACTATTATTGGTTATTATAAAGCCTCTTCTTAAGAGGTGTCCATTTTCATTTTTATAATAGCTCCAGCACATGTTTTATATTTTTATAACAAAACAACACACAACAATTGTAGTTGTGCAAATAAGAATAAATGATGAGGAAGTTTCTGAAAATCAGTAGTTTTAAAGTGGCCTGTAATTTTATTTGCTGGGGAAAGCTACTGTTGGCCTTTTAGAATCTGCTGGTCTAAGTCTGTGTATGTATGTTGTATGTACAGGTAAGCGTGTAGGTTCATAGAATGAGGTCTGTATATAGAATGGTGTGTTAGGGTTTCTATTACTGTGAAGACACCATGACCATGGAAACTCTTATAAAGGAGAGTATTTAACTGCAGTGTCAGCTTAGAGTTTCAGAGGTTTAGTCCATTATCATGATGGGGATCATGGTGGCATGCAGGCAGACACGGTGCTGGAGGAGCTGCTACATGTTGATATGCAGGCAATAGGAAGTAGACTGAGGCACTGGGAATGGCTTGGGCATATATGAGACCTCAAAGCCCACCCCCACAGTGACATATTTCCTCCAATAAGGCTATACCTACTCCAACAAAGCCACACCTTCTAATAGTGCTACTCCCTATGAGTTTATGGGGATCAATTACATCCAAACTCCCATAAATGGTATCCTAATAATCAACAACTTTCTTTAAATTTTAATTTTTACCAGTTATCTAAATTAAAAAAATATATAATGAGTTCGTTAGTGTAACAAATTGAAATAACTCAACAAGTAGTATGTCTTCTCCTCCTGTAACCAGATCTGACCTCCCATAGAATACATCTTTAGTTTTCATCTGTATTTCTTAAAGATACACCTTTGGGCCACTTCCTACTAACTGCTCTGCCCAAGATAATGCTTCCTTCCAAGGACCATTGCAATAGCCTCTTCGTCCTCTTGTTCCTGCTCTTTGCTGCTTTTGATGGAACTAACATAGAACTTCTATGTGCCAAAATGCAAGTCAGGATGTTTTGTTTAGAAACCGTGGAGCCTGGCATTTACTACCTTTCCACTCTTGTTCATACATATCCTCTGGATATATTGGTTTTAATCATAACATGCTGGTTTATGCTGTGGTAAAAACATCTTCAAAAGCACCTCAATAAAACAACAAAGACTTATTTCTTGTTCATATTACGTGTCTGATTTCCATTTTCTACATCTCAGAACCTGGAATGTCTATAATTCAATTCAAAGTCCTTATCCTCCAGATAATGAAGGTAGAGATTCCAGAGTAGGTCAGCATTGTTCCCAGGGAAAGTGTGTTGTTAATATTTTTAGGTGAGACATGGACATGCTGGCAGTTTGTCATTCTTCTCACTAATCTGTTAGTGGTACAGGCGAAGTTGGGAAGTTTAGGGAAGTTGGTGTGTTCCAATAACATACATAGTATTCAAAGTGTTAATAGGATAGCTGAGTGTCAGCACATGTACTCATTCACTCTTTGTTCTGAGAGGCCTAAGTATACAATCATTGCTAAATACATTATATTTACACATGATGAACTATTACAGCCAGAAAAAAAANGAAATAGAACTATACAAGCACATTTAGAGGCATTTCCATGAGGTATTTTTGAACAAGAAAAGTAAGATTCAGAAAAGAAAATAAGTATATAAATATAATCTAATGTAAACATAACTTTAAAATCAAACCCTGTCTGTGTATATATAGAATATATTATTCCACACATGGGTTCAGCCTCCTTTCTTAATCTGAGCTAAAACCCAACCCCAGACAAGCTTTTAAACTCAGAGAGTGAACTTCTATCAGCCTCACACCAGTTTACTCAGTGCATAGACATTGCTATGGTTTAGATGCAGAGTGCCCCTTCCCTATAGGTGTGTATAGTGCTCAGCTAGTAGCACTGTTTGGGTTGTTGTAGAATGGAAGGAAATCATAACTTGAGGTTTTATAGTGTGTGGTCTTGCTTTGTCCCTTCTTCCTTGTCCACCAAGATATGAGATGCCCTGGCTACACATACCCTGACATGGTGCAGTCGGCCACCATACTTTCCCCACATGATAGACTGAATTCTCTAAAACTGTGAGGCAAAATAAATCCTTCTTTTTAAAGTTGTTTTATTAGGTACTTGGTAACTAACAGCAACAACAAAAAATGTAAAATACGNAAGGAAGCTGCAAGTAAGAAGTGAGGTTGTTGCTTCGAAAAACCTGACCATGTGGTTTGCTATGATACTGTGTCTCCCAGTAATGTCAGAAGTTACACATGACAACTTAAGCATGCACTTAAGGACAGAAATAGACATATCAAAGTGGATGGGGAAAGTGCAGAGGCCTCAGTCCTACACAAAGAACTACACAGCTGAGGAATGCTGAGACAAGGAGAAATAGTCTTCCTCAGGGAAGAGCACCCCAACCGGTTATCCTGTATTGGTCAGCCCTGAAATTAGACATGCAAATAACATCATACAGATGGAGCAGATTGTAATAATAGGTAATGAAAAATGAGGACATGAATTTGAAAGAGGAAAAGCAGGGATATGGATAGGTTTGGAAGGAGGAAAGGGGAGGGAGAAATGTAATTACAATCTCAAAAATAAAAATCATGACATGCGGTCTATAGGCTTTTAGAATTGGTTTGTAGAAAGAATGTAGAAGAATTTAGAACTGTGGACTATAGAAGCCCTAGAGTGCTTCATGGAGAGATTGGTCAGCTGTTGTTGAAGGAATGTAGAGGNCTAGAATTCCTTAGAAATACAGACTGTAAAGATTCAGCTCATGATATTTCAGTTGGGAACAAGGGTTCTGTTTGGAACCCATCTAGAGGCCATTCATTCTAAATTCTTGCAAAGAATCTGGCTGCCTTCTTACATGTCCTGAAATTTTGAATGAGACTGAATTAAAAGTAGTGGACTAAGCTGTTTGGCAGAAAAAAAATATTTAAGATAGCACAACATCTATAATGTTCCATGGATCCTGATCACTGGTGTTGGTCAGACNGTGAAGATATTAGTAGGATATGAAAAATGCACAGTTTCATGAGGAATAGAGCATGAGCAGATTTAAAGTTGTAGGTGAAGACTGAGAACAAAGCAACTGCAATTATTAAAGGACCAGCAACCAAAGAGAAAACATGGGCTTTGCACTGGTGATGTATTGTGTACCCTAATAAAGCTTTCCTGAAGATCAGAGAACAGAACGAGCCACTAGATTAAACATAGTGGCCAGGCAGTGGGGGCACACACCTTTACTCCTAGCACTTAGGAGGCAGAGATCTATCTGGATCTCTGTGAGTTCAAAGCCACCCTGGACTACATGAGATTGATTCAGTCTAGGAGAGAAACAGAGCCAGGCAGTGGTGGCACACACCTTTAATCCCAGCACTTGAGATCTCACGCCTTTGCTACCAGTATTTGGGAAACACACACGCCTTTAATCCCAGCGCTAAGAAGGAAGTCATATGGCTGGGTAGAGAAAGATATATAAGGTGTGAGGAGACAGGAACTAAGCCCTTTCAGCTAGAGGCCTTTTTGATTGAAGCCTTTTCGGCTAAAGCCGTTTTCCGCTGGACCTCTTTCTGCTCAGGACTCTCTGAGTCAGAGGATTCCTAGAGTTGGCGAGGTGAGAAGTAGCTGTGGCTTGTTCCTTCATCTCTCTGATCTCTCAGCATTTACCCCAATATCTGGCTCCGGTTTTTTTTTTATTATTATTGTAAAGAACAGTTTAGAATTTGTGTGACATTGCACTGAAGTAGGAAAGTTAGCTCTGTGGCATGGTGGATAATGCATTAAAATACATAGGAGAGCTGCCTCAAAGGTAAACCTGTTCAGAGAGCTCCAGGATGTGCAGCAGGGTAAATGAGTTTGAAAGGAAGGACCTACAGGAGAGCTCTGAGGGTTCCTTTCTACCAAACTGACCACCTGGAGAAGTGTCTTCTAAGGTTCAGCCATGAAGGCATGTAGAGGCCACTGCATTTGAGGTCCTATTCGACCAGGCTACATCTTGAGCTGGAAATAGATCTTTGTGTTGTCCTTGTAGTACTGGTTTTGCAGGCATGCAAAATGTAGGAACAAGGTGACTGTAAAAGCTTGCACCAAGGTTCCAGAAAGCTGTTGAGCAGGCAACAGATAGCATGGAGCTCCTGAAACGTGGAGCTGTGTTTGAAGCAGTGGAGGTAGAGCTCCAGTTTGCAGTGGAGACTTTCTATTGGAGCTGTCAGAAACACAGGATGTTTCCCGAGGAAACATCCAGACACAAGTGTCGCTGTCCCATGGAAGAGACCACATGCGCTACAAGTGACAGAGCCAGAGGGGCAGGGCCACCCAAACTTTTTGGAGCATAGAAGATGCTCTCAGTGGTCCCAGATGTTGGACATTAAGCTTTAGGACTAGTATTTGCTGTGCTGAGGTTCAGGTTTGCTTTGGTCTGGTTGTTTTCTTGCTGTATCCTGCTCAACTTTTTGTAAAGGGGACTGTGGTACTCTGCACCATTGAATATGGGAAGTATGTGGTTTGTTGTTTTTTTTTTTTTAAAAGCTCTTAAGAGTCCTACAATTAACAGATTTTCTTGACTTTGAAACTTTTGACTTTTGAATATAATCGTAAATGTAAGACAGTCAGAAGTTTTGGAGTCACATTGAACACATCTTGTATGATGAGATGGGACCAGGTGTGTGGAGCTAAGGATGGGATGTTATGGTTAAAATGTAAAATGGCTCTGATAGGCTCCCATGTTTGGACACTTGGATCCCAGTTGGTGGTGCTGTTTTGGGAGACTGTGGAATCTTCATGTGGTGAAACCTCTCTGGAGGAAGTGCCTCACTACATGATTCTTGATGTTTTGTATCCTGACCCCACTTCCTGTCAGGTCTCGGCTGCCTGGCCTGTTGCACTGAGAGATATCTCAGCATTAAGCACCACCATGAGTGACTGTCATCTTTTCAAACCACAAGTCAAACCCGATTCTTCCTCCCTTATAGTGCTTTCTCAAGTACTAGATCACAGGACCGAGAAAAGTAACTAATACCAACCTGGACAGTTGGTACAACCAGGTATGCCAATGCGAACACCTCAGTAATTCATTAATTGTGCAGCCAGAACAAGGGCAGCTTAAGAAGTTCCACAAAAATTCTGGAATTTGTTTAAACAAATTCTGTCTCTTTGGATTTCCTCTTAATTCTACCCATTATTTTCTTCAAATAGTTGGTGTATTTCACTTCCCTTTATTTCCATGTATAAATTAGTTCGTGGCCTTCTTTCAGCAGCACCCCACCCACCGTCCTATTTATGGCAGTTCTCGGTTGTTTGGCTTAATTTTTCTGGGTTTGTGTAGTGCTCCATTGGCAATGTCTTCAGTGGTGGTTGATTTTTGTCTTTGAACGTGCAGAAATTTAACTTATGGTTCTGTGACCATTAACAAGGATAGAAGGAATGTTTACTTTCCATGTGAATCTCAAATGAACCTCTTTTTACACCATTCTTGTATTCCGTTTAATCCAGTCACATTCACTGACTTATTTTGTTTCAAGTCNATTTCTCCACCTTATTTTTAAAGTGGAATTTACTTTTATTTCTTAGTTACCTTTTGTATGCTAGTTTATTAGCTATGTGAAATTTGGTGAGCTAAAGGTTAAAAAGTTGAGGGAGAAAACTTGAAAAGTTAAGTGAAAGAGAAGCATAGACATGAAGGGATTACTTTTACCATTTATTAATTATAAAACTCGAGGACAAATATAAGATTAGAACCCAAGACAATTATTGCCGCCTGGATGCACCTGCCACCATCCGCCTTCCGGTTCCAAAAGTGACCTGTGCCCCCTTCTAGCCCCACCTATTCTCCTCGGGGCCACTGTCTCTCTTTCTTGGTCCTCCAAGGATTCTTTGATCCATTTCGGCCGCCTGAATGTGAACTTGGCTCTTGAGCTAAATACACTATTTAATTGGGTAAGGGACCATGACAATAACAGAATTCCCATAACATACACATACTACAATATATCACATGAATGAGTGTAAAATGATATGTGAATGGGTATTTGTAATCATTCTTTAAAATTAAAGATAAATAATTCAAAAACCAAAGACGTTGCATCATAAGACTTTTTTTTTTAATTTTGCGAATTATGTTTGCTTTGGTGAGTTAAGAAAACTCTGTATACTTTTTGTATTTATATGCACACAAATGTAACAACAACTAATGAAAAGAGAGGCCTTGAATTTGAAAAAGAGTAAGGAGGGGTATATGGGAGGGCGTGGAAGGTAGGAAGGGAAAGGGAAAAGATGTAATTATATTATAATCTCAAAAAATAAAAGAAATAATTAAAAACAAGCAGAACAGAAAATAAAGTATATTTGGATAAGAGTCTACAAAAATTCTGCAAGAAATTGTGGGAGGGGCTTAACATCAAAAAGAAGGTGATTGCTTAAACTAGAATACACACTTCTATTTATCATTCCACAGCTTCACAAATTGAAAAACGCAGTATATGAATTATCTCGTGCTATCCACCTCAAGCCAGATGCAATCCAGTTATATATAATAAGGTATGAGCACAGAAACTGAATTCTTCTCGAGATAACTTGACATCTTAGCAAACTCTTGGGACCCCACTATTTATTAATCCACTCTCCTTATTTTACATCTGATCTCCAAGCAATGTCTGCCTCTCAACATATATTTCTTGTTTTTAATTAAATATTAAGACAACCATATCATTGCCTTTGCTGTACTCTTACACTACAGTACAGTTTCTGAGAGTGAGGGTCTTGGAGACCTTTCTAGATGACTTGCAATGTAGACAGCACGTACTCCCTCAGAGTAAGTACCTTTTGAACATTGGTTCTGTTTGTATCCACAGTACTAAATAGAATCCTCTGCCAATTCAATGAACAACATGACACTCAAATTTGCATTTCAATTTTAGCAGAATTTGCTATAGAGACCTTTTGTAAGATATTCTCCA
>LZPO01028083.1:0-11032 GCA_001675575.1 Neotoma lepida | reverse complement strand
ACAGATGTAAAGCATCAAGAAGCAACATGCATTCAATGGCTTCTTGACTTAGACAAGCCATCAATAAACAATATTTCATAAGCAACATGTTAAAGCATTTGTAAACATGTTTAANGCACCTGTATTTTCTTCTTATCTCTGCTATAATCTTGGAAAATAATTCCTATGGAAATACACACATAAAACTTGACAAACCACAAAGAACCATTTCAAAATAGTATTGATTTCTTTCTTAGTGCTAAAGTATCTTATGAAGTTTCTGTACTGTCAATTTATTTTATAATGCCTGTACAAATATTTAAATGCCTATATAAATTAGGCTGTATTTTATAAGTATCATTTGAGTAAATGTTTTACTATACACTGCTGTACATAATTTTGTAGAGGTGACCATTAGCAATACTGTTTTACAACTTG
The DNA here is from genome assembly GCA_001675575.1 of Neotoma lepida. NCBI lineage: Eukaryota > Metazoa > Chordata > Mammalia > Rodentia > Cricetidae > Neotoma > Neotoma lepida. The sequence continues at coordinate 10,615 of LZPO01028083.1, read as the reverse complement.
GACCCAAGCTAGAGCAGCTCATGGAGCTATTTATTGTAGGATTCTGAGGCTATACATGCAGTGAAGAGTATAGAGTCTTGTGTTCCGCCTGCAAGGACTGTTGAGAGGGATTTGCTCATGTGTTATAAAGGTTGCTACAGCAACCATATTTCTCTGTCGAACTCATTAGTATTTTCTAATCTCNCCCCTATTGCCTCATCCTTTGTCAGTATGTTTGATTTCAATGAGAATCAGCTCAGTGTGATNGCCCACCTGCAAGTTCTTTGTGTTCTGTTCCTTGCTCTTGCTTCTTTTCCCTATCCACTGGTCTCTCCCTCCTCATTTCTGCCCCTTCCATAGTAGCAGTGCGTTCTCTCAGTAGACATCACATTCCCATTGTTTTAGGTGGACACACTCCTCAGTCTGTAAAACTCAGCTAAGGCTCCTTACAGCTTCTAGACATTTGGAAGGCACAAGCAAGACAGAGGCTGAGAAACCTCCTATCCAGCAGAAGAATGCAACATTCCTGACAGCTAGCCTGGCAAGTTTGTCTTCCTCTAGAGGTGTAGACGAATGAATNACTAATTTTTAACAAGGCAGTTGTTAAAGGAGCTAACTAAAGGATCATTTAGCAGGGACCTCCCAAGTAGGTGCCTTTGAGGACCTTCCTTACATCCCCATTCCTACTTGAAGATAAGCTCAGGCCAAACACAATGGGTTGGGCAAGGAAGGAACTCCCACATGTTATCTCAGTTATGAGGAAAAGCCAATTCTGGGTAAATGAGGAGCATGTAAACGAATCTGAATAAATGAGGCCAAAATAGAGTTGCAAAATACTGGTGATTTTCAAGATGCCAGGACCCCAGAGCATTTCATCTGCTCATTTTACAGATGACAAGGAGAGGAGAGTAGCGGGAGGCCACAGAACTTACAGAAGGCACACAGGGAGCTAGAAACCTGTGCTGGCATTCACACACTTGTTTCTTTCTGGGTTCACAATCCTTAGGTAGCTTAGCTGACTACAGATTGGATGGTATGTCATTTCAAAGTGTCACCATCTCCCCTTTTGCCTACATTCACCTGCCTTTCAGCTTCCTTCCATCACTGGGCTGACATGCTTAGACATTCTTTATGGATAGAGTTTCCTAAAATCTAAGCAAGGTGAATTTTTTTGTTTGAAATTTTAATAACTTGAAAGCAGTCACTGTTTGTCATTTTTAAGCATAATACTTAAACAATAGCAAAACCAAAATATGTATTATTGAAACGCAAAGCTGGAGAAGTATAATGAAATTTAACCAGCTAAAATCTCTAAAGGCAGGTTTTTTTTTTTCAAATTTGCTGTCTTTTACCCCCTCTGAAAAGTTACAAAAATATATTCAGACAAGAGTAGACATTGGAATGTATTTTAGGATCTCTAAATCAAGTAGCTAGTCAGATCGACTCCTATAGCTAGTGGATCATGACATTAGACAGGAAGAAAGCAATTTACATGCTTGATATCTTCCTTCAGTGCCCACAGAGGAGCGTTTATGCATGTCATGGTTTCATCAGGATAGTTATCTGATCTTCAGTCTCCTCCATCCAGGAGGTTCACATAGCCTTAGAACAGCATGGTGGATTTTGACTNTACAATTCTGTCATAATGAAAACAGTAGCCGTTAACTCTTATTTATGACTTATTGAGTGACAAGCACAAGGCTACACACTGGATCGATATATAGTCAAGGCATTTCTGTTTAAGGCAGAAATTGAGGGATGGTGAGCACCATTGGGATTTTCAGATTCTTGCACCCCTAAATAAAGATTTGAGCAGACACACATGTAGATAGTAGATAGTAGAAGGAAAGAATGGGTTTATTAAGGGAATAAAGGCACTTCTAAGACTGGTAGTGGTTCATGGCTAGAGAAAGGTCAAAGTTTCCCTAGAGCCTGAAGCAGTAGAATGGAGAATTTGTACTGTGCACACCTTTTTTTTTTTCCAAATGCTCTGCTATGTTGGCCTTGGGAACATGTGGTAAATAATTTCTAAACTGGTTTCATTCTTTATTTATTTCTTGTTATCATTATTCTAAATTGTATGAGTGTTTTNCCTGAATGTATGTTNATGTGCCATGTGCATGCATTACCCACGGAGACCAGAAAAGTTGGGTTTCCTGAAAGTAGAGTTATAGACGTTTTTGAATTGTCATGTGGGTGCTGAGAATCAAATCAGGGTTCTCTGGAAGAGGAGCCAGTGCTTTTAGCCACCAAGACATCTCTGGTAATCTTACATGATAGTTGATTCAGAAGTTCTAAAATAGATTCCAATAATATCTTTTATGTGCAAATTTGATCTCACACTCCTGCAATATTTGTAAGTGGACTCTAAAATGTTTTAAAATTTTAATGTTCTTGTAGCCAGAAGTTTCTTCGGTCCTGCCTGGCCTGTGATCTGGACAAATCTCTGGACAAGTCCCTCAGGCATTTGGTCCTAAGTAAACACATAGAGGCTTATATTATTTACAAACTGTATGGCCTATGGGTCAGGCTTCTTGCTAGCTAGCTCTCATAACTTAACTGAACCCATTTCTATTAATCTGTATGTTGCCACATGGCCATGGTGTTACTGGTCTGCTGGCAGCTTTTTGCTCCTTGCAGTGGTGGGTTGTCTTCTCCTCTCACTCTCCTTTCTTTTCCTGTCTCTTCAGTTTGAATGTCCCACCTAACCTTGTTCTGCCTTGCCATTGGCCAAACAGCTTTATTATCAACCAACCAGAGCAACACATATTCACAGCATACAGAAAGACATCCCGCAGCATATTCTAGTTTTGTAACTGAGGAAACAGATTTCAGGTTAAGTTACTTTTCTTAAACTCAGAATCTAGTAACAGCAACTGATGATACAAATTCAGAGAAGGCTCTTGCCCTCTTAACCAAAACTTTTAGGTTAGACAAACTGGAACATGTTTGTAATTTCAGAGTGTAGAGATTTGAGGCATCAGGATCATGAATTCAAGGCCAATGTGGTCTCCAAAACAAGTTCTGACAGGTAGAGTTTCATAGTATGACCCTATCTATCTCAACGGTCAGTAAAACAAAAGAAAAACCAAACCAGAAAGCACCCTCGGTGGTCTCATCGCTACCACCTGCCCTGAGCTTCCCTGAACTCTCACTTAGAATCTTTTCTCATGTCAGCTGCTTGATGGAACTCTAGGGNGTCTTACACACTCTACATTCTGTGAGTCTACAGAAGTAAGGAGCCAGACAAGGGTAACGAGCAGTGTAGGTGGTTCTTCAAGTATTGCTAAATATTTTTATATGCCTAGTGATATTTATATTTAAATCACAGGATACATATAGGATCTCTAATTGTACAGTATCTTTAAACACACATGCCAGGAAATAGGAGAGAAGGGCAAATGAGCAGAAAGTGAAATTCTGTTTATTTGCCTTTTCCAGTCAGCTGATAGTGTAGTNATAAATGACCCTTGTTTGATCAACCGTGTGGCTCTTTTGAACAAAATATCCACTAAAAATAATGCAGAAGCATGCACCCCTTAGTGCTTAGGGCAGAGGCGNCATCAGTGAAGTTTTGCCTCTTCAGTCAATGGAAAAAAATTAAAAGGAAGTGACTCCTTCTTGGTAGATTCATTCTTTGAGCTCAGGTTGCTTTATTTAAAAGCAATGAGCATATTTATCAATGTATTGCAAAGTTCTCTGTTTCCCCCTTCAGTCTTGCTGTGATCCTTTTTCATTGTGGTTTGTTTGATAAATTTGTGATTTTTTTGTTTGATTAAAACTTACCAAATGCCTGTTATGTGAAGGCAGGATGCCTGTCACTAGGTTTACAGTGGTGAAAAGATTAAGCATTTGCCTCCTGCAGTTTAGACTTTATTGAGGAAGGCAATGAAATCCTAAAAAGAATTTAAATTTCAAGCAGGAATCTCCACTTAGCTTTCATGTAAATGCGATATTTGGAGAAAATATCCAGTGTGTGGGAGGGGGCAGACAGGGGGTGTTGAGTCCCTTCCTCCCAAACTATGCAACGCATAGGAGCATACATGGGTGGCAGAGAGATGACATGTGAACTACCAGCACAGTGAGTACTTATCTAAAATCAGCACCAGCCATAATAATATAGCCAAAAGGAATCTTCAAGTTGAGCATAGACTCATGTCACATTCCAGAACTGACTCTGAGATCCCACTCTGGGTGGAAGCATATTTGTCCCAGGGTAATGGAATAAGCAAGGTTCTAAAGAGTTTTACTGTGGCGCTAAGTGACTGCTTTATTTTTAGGCTCTAAGAGATTATGGAATTGTGCTNCTTCTTGATGCGGGAGAAAGAATAGCATTAAATACCTTCATTAACCGTGGAATCATCTACACTGAACGTAAGCAGTATGGCTTTGCACTAGAGGTGAGCTTTTCTGTGAATGTGGGTAAATGACCTACTTGATTTCACACATCCTCAGAAACTAGTATTGATTGCTACAGAATAGCAGTATTAATGAGTGACAATGTTAGCAAGAATTGTATTGAAATATCTGGGATAAATATCTGGGATAGAATTTTTAGGACACATAAGTACTTTCCCTTTCACTTTAATTAATGTGTTAATATTTTTTAATTAAGGCTATCATCTCCCAAGGAAAGTACATAGAGAATTCAATTAACAAAATTATTTGTACATATTTTACTCTGTTCTACAATGTTCTTTCTCACTCATAGTTTTCCTTGTCCTGCTGAAATTTGTCAAAATAAATCTGTTTCAAACAGGGCAGGAGATAGGTGTGTAGAATGGGCCCTGAGAACAGCCTTTAAAGCCTTTAAGAATAGTCCTTCAGGANTGGAATTTATGGAAACATATTGGAAAGAAACAGGCAGTTTTCAATTTATTGCATTATAGAATAAATATAGTTGATAATTCTCCTTTTTAATGTTTATTATGACTTGACAGTAATTTTTGGAATTAAAATTTAGAAACAAGACAAATAAGGAATATCTATTTGCAGTGATGGTCATTTTATGTGTTTGTTACATCTATATAACCTTAAATAATGAAGTATTTCCTTGCTACATTCCAGCTTTGACAGTGGTGCAAAATTTACAATTTTAACTTAGAGATAAGGAAATGAATATTCAAAAGAGGTTAACTAAGACCTTTGTGCNGTAAATACTGAGGCAGGATCTGAACTCAGGTCCCACTAGATTATAAATGCCAGGTTCTTTTGGACAAGGCAGTTTTAATTTTGGGGTGTCAGGAGAAAATTACTCTTGACTCTTCTCTTCACCTACCATACATTTAACCCACTAACAAGTCTGCTTCTTTCTGTCCCTGAAACATATTTTGAACTATATCCGTTCTAATTGCTGATTTCTTCTCAACCAGGAAGTCCTAGGTGAGATCTGAATTCAGATCTTGGGACAGAATTTCCTGTCTCCTAGCCTGCTGAAGTAGCTTACCCCTGGATATGCCCTTCCACACTTACCCTGGGACATGCGTTCTCCACATGGCAGTCAAACAGACTGCTTTAAAACATAGAGCAGATTAAGTTGTTTCTCTGCTTCAAATCCGCAGTGCCCCTTCCCACCTGATAAAAATCTGAATTCCTGACCATTAAAACCAAGGCCCTACTTGCTGTGACTGCTGCTCACTTCAGACTTCATTGTCAGTCTTCTCTTCTACACTGATGTCATTCTACTTTGGCCTCTTGCTATTCTCTGGTAAGGCCTGTGCCCTCGCTCCTCTGGGGAGATACACAAGCTGTCCCTATACACGTAACATAGCTGTAGCTCTAAGCCCTTCTTTAATCCAAATTTCTGACTGAATGTGATCTTTCAATCAAATATAAACTGAATAACTGAAATATGATATTAAAAATATTAAAATACCTTAAAGTAAATTTGGAAATAAGATAAAGAAACATATACCAAAGAGAGCAGCAGAAACCAAGCAATAAGATATTAAACTCAAATCCAATGTTGTCAATAGTTATATTAAAATAGAAATGGTCAAGAGGCACCACATAAAAGACTGGCATATCAGATGGGAATTTTGAAAAATATCTAGCATATTCTGAGTACAAGAAATACACTTCAAATATAGTGATATGGATAGAGATATACAAGAAAGCATACAAAAGCAGAATAGTGATCCTTGGTATAAAGGAAACAAGTCACTGAGAATTAAATAAGAACATTTAAATGATGCAGACAGAGAAAAAAAATAAAGGTTATAACAGCGTGTGATAAGAAAAGAACCAAGACAAAGTCTTAAAGCCTGTCTAAGAGATAAAAGATTTTTAGAAGGACCGATTGACTGAACCTTAAGCAGCGTGAGAACTGAAGCATACTAGACAGATAGTGGGCAGCTGTCTGATGTTCCCAGGACCAGCTGGACCTGGAAGCATCTATACTGGAATGCTTGAGGGGCTAATGGTACATTATGTTTCATTGGGAGCATTTGTGCGTGCCTTTTCCCTCTTACAAATCTACCAGGTGAGACAAAGGAATTGAAAACAGATTCAATAAAAGAATTTAAAAAATAGACATGATATTTAGGTATCACACAGTTCTCTTCAAGGGCTTGGTGCCTTAAATTTAAATGTATAAGAGCATCCACAGATCAAATATTAGACATTGAAGGGATGCAAAATTGGTACCCCCAGAACATATTGTTATAGGTGCTTAAGGATGATGGGAGGAAGGGCAAGTGTGTGGAGGGATGGCATCAGAGAGCTGTGTAAGGAGTGAATAGCTGTAAATAGGATACATCACTCATGTCTTTTAGGAGCTTGAAGGCAAATACCAGAGTAACATATAAAGCTAGTTGCCCTTAAGGGGTGGGACTAGGAGTAAGGAGAAGCGGAACAGAGGATCACTGTTTAGCATTCTTAGTTTTATAAGATACCACCTACAATACAATGGATTACTTTAGTAAGAATAAAAGTAACATAAAGACATTGATGCATTTTTGGATCTCCTTACAAATTACAAAATAAAGTTGGTCATGTTTAAATAAGTAGTAAGCTGACAGAATTGGAGGGTCTGAAGACAGCGTCAACTCAAATTTCAGGCACATTGGTGGTGATGGGTGTTAGAAAGATGTGGCCCTCTGCAGTTTCCAGAGAAGGGGAGTTGATGGAGAAGCATGCTACATTAGGGCAGCACGCTTCCACAGGAGACGGGAACGATTCTCAGACACAGAACGAAGGATGCCTGGTAGATTGCTTACTTAGATTATATTTAATGAGATAGCAGATTTCTGATTTCCATCCAGATCCTTCCATTTAGTCTGAAAATGTGCTTTAAGAGTAGGATCTCCACTTTGAGATTGATCGGTGATGCCATTTCCTCTCAGAGGGACTCCAAGTTTTCAATTTGACCTTATTCCCCAAATTTTTACACCTAGTAATAGCAGAGAATCCATTCTACTTCTTAAGACAAGCAGGCTTTCCCTCTAATAACAACCAGGGAAAGCTTGTGATAAGAGGAGGTGGACGGGGGTGGTAACGAATGGTTAAGGCGATGCCCCTCTAGTTGGTCAGTGCCTTCTGGGATTAGAGGGTGATGGTTACTTTCAAGAAGCAAGTTTGAAGGGATTTCCTTTTGCCACACCAGGAGAGCATACCATCTCCCCACGGTTCAGCTCAGCTTAAGTGAACTAACAGGCAGAAATGCCCATGGAGATTCCTGTTGATGCCGATCTCTTGGGAAGATCATGGCCATTTTTATTTCCTGGAGGTTCTGGGTGCTTACTTCAGAAGGTGTTTCGTCTCATTATAGCTGTCAGTAAAATAAGTCATATATAGTCACTACATATGCATATAATATATCGGTATGAACATGATGTCTGTTTTATAGCCATCAATTGACAATTGAATTCAAGTTTAGTACTGTTCTTATTTGCTTTCATGCTGAAAATAATTCTGTAAGATTTTGAGGTGATTGCAAGCTTCAGACAATATTTTTCATGTTCCAGTCCATTCTGGCAGGTCCTCTTGCAGACTCAGCACTTTTAATCCTCTGAAACGACCTGTTCCCCAGGGCCATTCAAATTCATTCCTGCCTCCTTTCTAAATGTCACATCCTAGGGTTAGAGTTCCCACTTCTCCACTTCAGGAGGGCTTCTGGATCCTTGTACAGAATCACATACCTCCCTCCAGAAGCGTGGATTCCAGAAGTAGGTTCAAACTTAACAAGTCCATGGTTTTTGTTATTATCCCTTACCAGCCTGGCACCTAACTGTCCAAAAGTCATGTAATTCCAAAGGTTCTTTCCAGAGGAATTTCCTTTTCTGCCCGAGAAGGGACATTTCCGGTGGTATAAGCAATAAAAGGANGTAAATGAGATACTTTGTTACATACCACAGGGCAGCACCGCAGGAAAAGTCCCTGTTCTTAAGGTGGAGGCAAGTAACACAGACTCAGAATGTTAATAATGACTGTCATTCCTTGTTCCATCCGTTCTCATTAGATGAGATTCTATGAGGAAAAAAAGCGAAGGTTTAGGAAGATGTCTGTTTTAATGCTTTATGTGCTGTATACTTATGTGAAATCAGAGTTAGAAGGAAGTTTTAAGGAGATACATGCCAAATTAACAAGATCTTATAAAACTGTTTCAGGATTTTAAACAAGCTGCACTGATAAGCCAGACTAATGTGAGCCTTTTTCAAGCCACCGCCATGTGCCACCACAGGTATGGAGTGCCATTGTTGTCAAAGGGGAAGCGAGCAAGGGGGATCAGCAGACATAACCGGTTATAGCCCCATACAGAAGACAGAAGGGAATGGGAAGGGTGGGGGGAAGGGTGGCTGTGATAGATTACAAAAATAGGGATGGGCATATAAAGAATCCTTCCACAGATCTGAGGACCCTATCAGTAACACCCTTGTGCCTTCTAAGAAACTGACCTGTACCAAATCACCAATGAAATATTTATACCATGCATTGAAGATGTCCATTTGAATCAAGCCTATACACAAAATATTGATTAAATGTATGCATAGCTTGAAATATCTAGGCATAAAATAATTTGTTCAGAAAGCCCATTTCCTGGAAAAGAGAGTGATTTTAAAATATTTGCACCAAGAAGAGATATTTGTATATCTAAAACTACTGAAAACAATGTCTACAAAATATATTAAAATCTACAAAAGTACAAAGTACTGAAGAGTTAGCTCTTTCTGAGATTTCTATACAGACACCGGATAGACAAAGACGGTTAAAAATAACAACAGTAACTCACAACCTTCAGAACAACTGCACAGATTTTAATATAGGCACAATGGTATTGTTTAATAATAGTTTGTACCACGATTTTTGGTAAGGGAAACAATGCCAGTTCCTTTGGAGGAGTAAATTGGAGTGATTCATAAATTATAGAGGTGCATCTGTGCAAATACATGGTTNAAAAGACTAGAATAGAGTTTGAATTAGTTGGGAAACTGACATTCTAATTTTTCCTTTTTAGGATGTAGATGTACAGCTACATTTCCCCATGGGAAGTAAAGTTCTTTATTGTAGGAAAAAAGTAATATAGTAGTTGTAAATTCTGCAGATGCCTTGGGGTTAAAACCTGGTCTCAGACCTTTCATTATACACAGTCATACCTTTGTCTGTTTTGTTGCATCGATCTTTGTGCAATCCATCTCTTTAAGCACTTGTCATTCTTAGGAAGAAATGGAACGGTGAGTGATGTGTTTACTTTGGTGGACGTGTGTAGGCCAAAATGTCTGAGATCATTGCATCTGTCAACATTTGAAACATCCCACAACTCTGCTCAGCCTCGTTTCTATTTAGCAGCTATTAGAATTGGTCAGTGTCTCCCTGTGTTGGGCTCACGTCTTTATGAAGTGTGATCTTGGGGTACAACAGCCAAGGCCCCTTAAAGCCGATACTGCTGTGCTGTTCCAAGTATCCCACTTTCAGCAGCTCCCTAGGGTCTCCATTGTTCTCTAATAATTTAAATCAACAGCAAAGCCTTGACACCTCAAAGTTTCGATTCTGTGTGTATTGAGTTTCCACAGTTTTACTGAACTTTAACAACAAGGAATATTTAGTGATGATATATTTTTTTAGAAGAAATATTTTGACAACATACTTATTACACTATGGAAGAATGGCTTGTAACTATGGAATTTACTTTTGACATTTTTTTGGCAGGAAAAACATATTTTTTAACTTGGAAAGTTTTATAAAAATAATAAACCTTTAAATTTTAGGGCTTTGATCTTTGAACTTAGGGAGTTGACTTTTGAAGCATCCTTTGTATATTTCTAGCTCTCACTCTTGTGGTTGCCAGGAGACAACATTCTTTAGGCTGTTGCCCAGTTTAATCACCAAGAGTGTTGAGTGTTGTGGTAATGTGAACTTTTAGATCTCAATGAGAAAGCTATCTTTGTATCTTAAAAAATAATATCTGTTACCTGGCTGTATGTCACAAACACTTGCTACTACAACACATTAATCATATTTTTTTCATATTTGCAGAAGCTATTTTTAAGCCTTTAACACTGCAAGACACATTCTTCAGTGTTTGGAGGTATTTGTAATTTGTTTGTACAATTCAGAAGGACATTTCTGGTCACATCTGTGGTTACTGTAAATGCAGTGGGCCTGTGTCGGTGACTCAGAGCAGACACTGTAAACTTGA